>JAQIYI010000287.1:0-22246 GCA_034700265.1 Polyzonium germanicum
CATCAACATTTAACATGGGCCGCTATGGGTCCCCCATAGCGGCCCATGTTAAATGTTGATGCAAAGGTGCATTTTACTTTGAGGGTAATAAGGGATAAAATGGGAGGTAAATGGGGTGTGGACATATCCATACATATTTGTTTCTACTGGAACAAGGATGACCTAGTTATATCCTCATTCATTTTGGGGATGCTATGTTCATACATCAAAACAACGGATATTAAATAGCAATTTCCAGTTCGCTTATAATAGTTTTTTAGACTGCATATTCGCACGAGACCATTTAAAATGACTAGTTAGTGATTATCTCCTATTTTCATGGAATTTATTTTTTCTTAATTGTTTTAACCAGGCGTAGATAAATATATTTCGCTTAGTCCAAAGAAATTGAAATAAATGACGTATTTATTTTCGTATTTCAGTACTTCAGTGCATATGATATATACATTTTTTAATTTCAAAGTGTATACTATATGGGGTTATTATCATCATTTACAATGACACACAAACATGACCGAATGCTGGGAGAATTTCATCATTAAAGGATGAGTCATCATGTTTATTAGTTCTAACAGAGGGTTTTTCAACATCCGCTATACCATGATCAAGCCCTGTATTGATGCTTCGTTTGAGGTCTTTTAGGGCTATCCCCATCATGAACTCATGAAGTGTACGCAGACGTGCGTATCTCATCCAAACTCCGCCAGTAATCCAATCCATGTAAATGTTGAGTCAGTTCATGCAATCTTAATTAATAAACACTCATAATTCCTAAATATTTGATGACTTATTAACACTATACAAATTACTCACCAGCATCATTATCCTAGCTCAAACTGATTCAGTTTTATCATTATCTACTGTTTTAATGGATAGTAATGGAATAGTCTATTTTTCAATAATCTATTTGGTCTAGAGCTATAGATGCCCTTCAACACGATTTTTCAACTATTAGTATATAATAATAAAAATGCTATATCAAGTTTGGACTTGTTTTCAAAAATACTTGGATGAGCTAGGACCAGTTTTTTCAAGGATTATTAGGGGAGGAGTCATGTGATAGCATATCACAGGTATATATAGGTCAGGATATGTAATTTACTAGTATCCAGCTTTGCTTCAATAATTCTCACATCACAAGGAATTGTTCTCTTAAGTCATCATTTCACTCAGGTAATATTAAAAATGGAGAATATTGCGCTTGTTCTAGATTGTGATGGCTTTCAGTTATCTAAAACATTTTTTGTAAAAGAACTAGGATATTATTGGATTGATGATGAACTATCGCACAGTTTATTTATTCAAATTCCTGGGTATGCATCACCATCAGTATCACAATATAGGACAATTAACTACGTAATTTCTCATATACATGGAATATCTTTCGATAATAGGCCGAGTGATATAGATTATCTAGCTATGTGCAATATTTTATGTGATATGTATATGGAAGCTAAAAAAAAGAATGATGCAGCTTTATTTGCATATAAAGGGGGTCAGTGTGAAAAAAATATTTTAGATAGTTTGAGCATTAAATCAATAAACTTGGAAGACCTTGGATTAAACCGGAAATATGGGGAATTGCTTGTTGATTACCCTGTACCACAACAACTGAAGTGTTATCGCCACACAAGATGTCTAAAATCACCCATTCATTGTGCTAAATGGAAAGCCTTCATATTTGGACAGTGGATTAAAGACCATCAGAAATAATGGTTTAGTAATATATTATTTTTATAATTATTTTTATTTATACAGAATGACATCAAGTATTGATGCCTTTCCAGATCTGAAGGCAGTTCTAGGACTACAACTAAAGAAGATAACATACCCATCACCATGCAAGGCATGTAGAAAAGGGGATGCAGTCGATGGAAATGTTTTTCATTTATGCGAGAGTGAGCCATATAGATTCATGCTTAACTCAGTTGTTGAACTATTCCAAAACCTTAACCCATTTTCAGTTATTATGAAATGGTTAGAATCCCGAAAAAATATAAGAAAGCAAACTATCATCGATGCAATTGGTTATCTAAATAACAGTTGGGATGATGTAGATTGGCGTTTGAATTTATATAAAATGTACATAGATGAATAAAGACATTATTATTCTATCATGGATAGACATAGCACATTTAGAGTTTTATTGCGCACATCTGTCCCCATTACACTAATCATTGTTTTGATGGAGGCTATTGGGATCGCTCTACTCCTCCTTAGCTCATCAGGAAATAACTACTCATTTTTTAATGAAACATTAAATTATCCAAATAAGCCAACATTTTTTAGTACCAGATCAGAGTGTTGTGCTAATAGTGCAATTATGAGTTTGGGGCATGCTTTTCCTGTTGAATCTCCATTTCGGATGATCATTGCTGGACCAACAAGTTGTGGGAAAACATCATTTGTTAAAAAACTCATAATTCATGGAAAACAAATGATCACGCCTATGCCTACAAGAATTATATGGTACTATCTACAATGGCAGGATTGGTATCATGATTTTTCTCATAGAATCGATTTTAAAAGTGGTGTTCCAGAAAGTATTACATGTGCGGATAGACTTTTGATTGTTATAGATGATTTATTTCAAGATTTGAATAAGGAAATAGTTAAGCTATTTACATGTGATTCCCATCATTTAAATACAAGTGTAATCTTCATCACACAAAATATTTTTGATAAGAATCCACATCAACGTACAGTGTCTTTAAATGCATCTTACATGGTTTTGTTTAAAAATCCGCGAGATAAGTCGCAAATTCATTTTTTAGCTAGACAGATGTACCCTAATAATACTAAATTTATGATTGATGCATTTCAACAAGCAACATCTGACCCATTTAGCTATTTATTTGTGGATTTAACACAGGGTGGTGAAGATCAAAAGCGCTTGCGCTCAGATATTTTCCCTGGAGAAGACTCAGTTATATTTGTACCATCAAAGACAAAATGAAGGTACCAAAACGCCTTGCCCGAAATATACATAGACTTCATGTTGTAGCAGAAAGTAATCCTAGATTACAAAAAGAACTCATCAAGCATGCAGATTTGGACTTCATTCAGTGCTTATGTGACTGTGCGCTAAACATAAAGAAGAGAAACATTACTTTGACCAATGATCAGAAGCACGAGTTGGAATCTCATGTGAATGTACTCAAAAGCCTAGTTCATCCAACATCATCTCTCAAATCGAAACAAAACTATTTATTGAAGCAGAAAGGTGGTTTCCTACCATATCTCATAATACCAGTGCTCTCTGTTCTTGCTGATATAATATCTAGAAAAATATAATGGCTGAAAAAATGATAATGGTGCCCGCAAATATATGGGAAAGTGAACGCAAGAAAAGAGATCGAGAAAATCCCATTGACAGAGTATTAGAAAATATACAGAATAATATGCATAAATTATTGGATTCAGAAAATATTTCTGATTATGATAAAATTAAATTACTTGATCATTTAATGAGACGCTATAAAATGGTAGATGAGCATCGCCCAATTCAAGACCCCATACCAATCAAATTAGAAATGCAGCAGACTTTAATACCAAGCGATGAGAGTGTTAAATTGGGAAAGACTATTGTAAGTTCTATACCCCAGAAATTCCAAAAGAAAGCTACATTATTGCTAGATATTATACTTGGAAGCAACCATGAAATAGGATGGGATAATAAGCGGAACTTATTACTCGATGGAGAGGTCGTGCCTAACACAAACATTGTTGATTTGACTCGCTACCTAGTGGATGGGCAGAGTAAAAAAGAACCTCCACAAGGATGGTATCTATTTATCTCAAAACTTAAATCACTTAATACTCCAAGATCAATTATTGGCAACACCGCTCGCTGGGACGATTCTCCACAAGGTTCTAAAATTATTTGGGAAGAGAAATGAGTGTACTGGAAAAAATATACTACGATCCTTCATCAAGTGGGTCATTTGGAGGTGTATCCCGACTTCATGCTGCAGCTGGAGACAAGTTTACAAGGAAGGAAATTGAAGCATGGCTGCGTACTCAGGATGTGTATACTCTCCATAAACCAATTAAGCATCGTTTTAGTAGAAATAGGACATTAGTTAGTCATATTGATGATGTTTGGCAAATGGATTTAGTTGATATGCAAGCATATAAAGATTATAATAATTCTTATTCATATTTACTAACATGCATCGATGTATTTTCAAAATATGCTTGGGTGCAAGCAATAAAAAAAAAATCCGGTGTTGAAATAATAAATGCTGTTCGAAATATTATCGCTGAAGGTAGAAGGCCTAGAAAAATTCATACTGATAGGGGTACTGAATTTTTAAATTCCAATTTCCAATTATTTTTAAAATCAGAAAGTATTGGGTTTTATACTACTTTCAATGACACTAAGGCTGCAGTTGTTGAGCGGTTTAATCGTACATTAAAATCACGCATGTGGAGATACTTTACATTCAAAGGGACCCACAAGTACATAAATGTACTTGATGATTTTGTGAGTGCGTATAATGACAGCTTCCATCGTAGCATAGGAATGGCTCCTAATAAAGTGACGGGTGCGAATAGCCATAGTGTATTTAAGCATCTGTTTCCTTCAAATTTTAGTAGAAAACAATTGGACCCCCTCAAGGTAGGGGATCAAGTCAGAATATCCAAAAGTAAACGACATTTTGAGAAAGGGTACTTACCAAATTGGTCTGATGAAGTGTTTCTAATAATCAAAGTGATAAATCGTACCCCAAAAGTCTACAAACTGAAGGATATTGGAGGAGAGGAACTGTTTGGAACATTCTACTTAGAAGAACTTCAAAAAATTGTAAAATCTGATGAAGATAATTGGATGATAGAAAAGGTAATTAACAAACGTACTCGCGGGAATCAGCAGCAACTACTTGTTAAGTGGAAAGGCTACTCAGACAAATACAACTCTTGGATTCCAGCCAAAGATATCATTCATCTCAATGATGGAGAATGATTTTTATGTTTCACTTCCTAGCAATTCTAGTATGAAATATTTCCCTAATAATACTCTAACTAATTATAAGGTCCAATTAGCAAAACCCATTGTGGTATCTCGAAATTTCGAAGTAGCCCTAGTCGAGATTAAATTTACACGTTCATGGTATAATATAATTGATCAAGATGATGGTAGAATTATTTTATCAGATGGTGGTGGAATAAATAAATATGTAATATATGTAACCCCTGGATTATACACTACTTCTGAACAACTCATGGAAGCGATTAATGAATCTATTAATGAGTTTTTAGAAAAACATAAAGCGAAAAGAGAGGAGTATAATAAACTTTTATCAGATATTAAAATATTCGATAAGGAATTTAAGGATATAATGAAAGAAGTCAAACCTAAAGAAAAAGAACTTGAGGATCTTAAATCAATAATAAGGGATTTGGAGAAAAAAGTAAAAGATAAGCAGGCTCAAATTATACCTTCTAAGACAGTACTAGAAGAAATAAATTCTTTAGATCTATCTATAGAGGAAAAAAGTAAAAGTGCAAAAGTTATGCAGATTACAGTTGATAAAAATAAAAAGATATATTTAGAAAAAGAAAAAAAATATAATGATTCTATAAAAAAACGCGATAAAATTGAAAAAAATAATCCTAGTGTTATGCAGGGTGGAATAAAGACTAGGTATATAGATGTATCAAAAAAATTTGAATTCATCCTAGAGCCAAATACTGCCTTAAGGTTTTCAGAAACATTAGCACGAATGGTAGGCCTAGATGATCCTCAACTGATAAATGCGTTAATAGATAGTCCACTAAAAGTAAATTCTACCCAGGTAGTTAGCCTTTCATCTAATTTATCAACATTATACGTTTATGCAGATTGTATTGAATATCAATTTGTTGGGGATTCATTAGCTCCTTTGCTCCGTCAAGTACACATTGATTCAAATGATGATACCCTTGTTATAAAAACCTACAATCATCCATTCTATCGACCTGTGAGTAAAGAATTTATTTCAGTTATTGAAATAGATATAAGGGATGGATTTCATCGCCCCATTCATTTCACCAGTGGAGATGTTGTAGAAGTCACCCTCCATTTTAGGCGTCAAATACAAAATTTTTGACATGAGGGTTCCATATCATTGTGATAATTTGGATTGCTACGCCCACTATAGAAGCCAATATGGATCTGGACTACCTGGTTTTATCGGAAGCAGAAATCAAAAAGGATTTGGATTTTTTTCATCACTATTCCGTCATGCCCTACCCATTCTTAAAAAAGTTGGTATGAATGTTGGGCGGCAACTCCTTAGGACTGGAACCAATATAATGGGAGATGTTGAATCTGGTAGATCTCTTGGTGAGGCAGCACGGGCTAGAGGTAGAGAAGCTCCTATGGAGTTCCTTCAATCTATGGTTGGGAGTGGATGCATAAAAAGAAGACGAATCAAAGCTAAAGCAATTAGACGGCTTCTGCCATCAAAGAGAGTAAAGAAAAAAAAAACAGCTAAGAGGAAATCACGCATCATCAAAATAAGAACAAAGAGAAGGCAGCTTAAAAGAAAGTCTAGAGTGACCAAAAGAAGACATAGGCAGCGTAATTCAGATTTCTTTTCATCATGAGTGGATTTTTACTCCACCACAAGTCCTGCGAGGCTATGAAATCAGAACTGGACTTACATAATGTCCCTGTTACTCAGACATGTATTACAGGCTCTACAGTGACAGAATATCACCCAATTAACAGCATAGAAGGACAGAAAACAATTGAATTTAATATCATTGGAAATGGTGAAGAATTCATTGATCCAGCCAATATATTCCTTAATGTACAAGTTAAAGTTTTGAAGAAGGATGGAACAATTTTGGATGATACATGTCAAGTTTCGCCTGTTAATGGATTTTTTCATTCACTATTCAGTGAGGTATCTGTTTTGATAAATAATCAGCAAATAACAAAGTCTGATCAAGACTATCCATACAAAGCATATTTTTTAACTATGTTAACTGCAGGTAATTTCAATAATTGTAAATACCTTCATTCAGAAATGTTTTACAAAGATGGTGATGAATCATTTAGTGGGCAGGATCCCATTTCTACAAACGTTAAAAAATCAGATGGATTGTTTCGTAGGTATTCCAGATGTAAAAACAGTGCAAACATGGATTTAATGGGGAGATTACATTCTGAATTGTTTTACCAGCATTGCTTTATACCACCTTCTTTAAATTTGATGATCAAGTTAGTTAGAAAAAATGATAATTTTTCACTTATGAAGCCCAAAAGTGACAAAAATGAGTATAAGATTGTCATTAAATCTGCAGTTTTATATGTTCAGAAGGCACGGGTTAATCCTGGGTATCATGCAGGACTTATGAAATTATGGATGTCAGATCCCATAAAGTACACTTTGAAACGCGCTGATTGCCGAGTCTTTACAGTTGCAGGAGGTTTATCTGATATACAGCTTAATAATATATTTGATGGTCCTATGCCAACATTTGTTTTGGCTGCTATTGTTGATAGTGATGCTCGACAGGGAACACTAGATAAAAACCCCTTCAACTTTCAGCATAAAAATATTAGCTATCTTGATTTACAAGTAGATAGCATTTCTGTACCAGGCGTCCCATTTCAACCTAGCATTGATGAAAACTCATATGCACGCTTATTTGTCCAGCTATTTTCGAGTTCAAATAGATTCCATGGGACTGATGGTATAGATTTAAGCTTTGAAGAGTTTGTAAAAGGCAACACTTTATTTATGTTTGATTTAACAAGTGATCATAGTGCTTTATCTGATGGACACCTTAATATTGGAAAAAATGGGACTATGCGAATTTATATGAAATTTGGAAAACCTCTAGATCAGCCAATCAATGTTATAATATTCGGTATATTTCAGTCTATGCTGGAAATTGACAGTCAAGGGAACACCATCAGTGAATTTTAATAAATAAAAAATGGACTCCGATCAACTTCGGTATTTGCTGTCTACACATCCTGACTCTCGTAATCAATTTGCTGGAGTTTTTGCCCGGGATCAATTACCATGGAGGCATTCAAAAAATGCATATATAATTAATTTAGATTCGACTTTAGAGGCGGGGTCTCATTGGGTCGCAATTTATTTTTCGAATAATGACTGTGCCGAATATTTCGATTCATTTGGTTTACCTCCATATCATAGTGAAATTATAAACTTTATAAAAAGAAATTGTACTCGCTGGATGTATTCTACTAAGCGCTTACAACAAATTAGAACTGCTGTATGTGGTCAGTATTGTGTATTCTTTATTTTGTGGAGATGTAAAAGAATGTCATTTAAAAATATTTTTAAGAATTTCTCATTACAAAATCGAATTATAAATGATAGACTTGTTCATCATTTTATATCAAGAAGATTGTTTACATATATCCCATTATATAATTTTGTGTCACATTTATGATTAAATAATATTCAGAGATATCTGAAAAAATCCAAAGCCTGCAATTTATTTATTTATTTAGTTATGGTAGCCCCATGGGAAATGATAAACTGGTAAATATTGTTAATGAATTAATAAGTGGAAGAGTAGACGCCACACCACCAATAAGGGAAATATCACACCAACTTGATACATTTTAAAACACTTAAGAGAGGTATAATATCAAGCTTTATTCCACTAAATAATATATATTATATAATCTCTTATAGCAACAATACATTTGTTTTAATTCAATCCACTCGATCCAAATCCGTGACTTCCACGTGTACTCTCTATATCTATTTCTTTAACAGTTTTAATGTCCAAATTATCATAGATTTTTTCAAATATTATCTGTGCAATTCTACTACCTGCTCTAACCTTATATACTTCATTACCATGGTTAATTAGCAGTATTTTTACATTGCCAATATATGACTGATCAATAACACCTGCTAGTACATCTAGGCCATATTTAACTGCCAACCCTGATCTAGGTGCAATTCTTCCATAACACCCCGGAGGCATCAACAAGGAGATATCAGTTGGGCATAGGCATCGTTCTCCCGGAGCAATCTCGTGTTCATATGCAGCATAGATATCAAATCCTGCATCTCCACCATTTATTTTTTTTGGAAGATTTCCATGGGGGGAAATGAGACAGACTTTAACTGGAATTAGTTAATAAAACATTTGTTTAATACATTTAAGTCATACAATTGATACATGTCCATATGCAAGAGTTGATTGACCATCACCAAGAATATAACGCTTATCATCGAAAGCAGACAATCCAATTTTATTAGTTTCCATGCTCCAAAGGGTATGTCCCTTCGAGCGAATTTGTCTTTGAATTACTCTTTCAGAAAAATGGTCATTTAAAGTTTTAACATACATTTCATGCTTAAAATTATCCTTAACTGTCTGTTTTTTAATTCCCTTCGCAGTACACTTATGTACATGATCCGAGAATAATAAAGAATACATTTTAGATCTTAGACCTACAAATTCAGCAATTGGATTACCATTAGCTTCATCCTTGAATTTCCCCATAGCTTTTTTATTTTTTTGAGAGTAAAGAGGGTGATCTTTAGGGTAATCACTTGTATCCAAGTGCTCAGATATTTTTTGCATATCTTCATATAAATTATCAGTTTTTATTTCCATAACTAGACTATCTGTATCAGTGTAAAGTAATCGAAGCCTATTTCCATGATACATCGGTTTGAGAACATTGTAAAAAAACTCATACATAAACAACTTTGAAACTTCAAGTACTACAAATCCAGTATATATTGGTTTATTAAGTCGTATGGTAGACTTTTTTGATCTAAAAATAACAAAGTTTTCATCCATTATATGAAATGAGTCGATTGTAGCTTTCCCCATTAGTTTTGAACACTGATTTTTATCTGTAACAATGCGTACTTCAACGCGATCTCGCGTATTTTCCATAGTTTTCCCGAAAACTGCATTATTCATTAACTTAAAAAAATCCTTTTCAAAATTATTAATTGCTTTTTTTCTCTGTTCAATATTGAATTCAATATATTTTGCTAGCCACTTATCTTGGTGGAATTTCAATACTTTGTGAATTTTTAATAATTTCATTCCCGCTTCAAGACAGAATTTCAGGTTCCTATAGTGTATCACATAATTGTATTTATTATTCAAATTTGGCGCTAACTTTTTTGAATTATATGAAGATGCTCGTTCACCCAATAGATTTTTGGCATAAGGTGATAGCATAGCAGAATCAATCTTTAAATGTTCAGGGCATAGAGGATAATCATTATGATCTACATGCAAGTCTTTTGGATATTCCAGATCAACTTCAAGAATAAATCCCTCAGGATCATCATTTCTAGTTTTCTGTAAATCCAGCATAGATATTTCCTCCTGAGTCATCCATTTAAACTCATTCATTGGTAGGGCCTCACACATTGCAGTCGCATATAAAGAGTTAAAGTCCCAGTATGCAATATAAGATGAGGGCTTAGATTTATCAAAGCTGCCAACCAATGGATTATTAGCTTTTGCAAACCTTCCACTGGCGACAGATACACCACCACGAATACCTTTCTCAACAAATAAATGCATATCATAATCTGTGAGTAAATCTAACTCAACACTAGTGTATTTCAATGCAGCTGACCAAGCATACATTGGTAATGTAAAATAATGTGCTGGGTCTAAACCAAAGTTTGCCATAGATATGTTTCGAAAGTTTTCAAACACATCAGCTAGAATTAGGCAGTCTGATTTCAAATATACATCATGGTAATCACCCAATGTTCTACAATTAAAGACTTTCCACACATTTTTAACATGCTCATATTCTTCATCAGAAATTCCACAATCATTAAGTTTGTTGTAGAAATCCTCTTTTTTAGGAATTGATGTTTCCTCAAATTTAGATATGTCATCAAGATAGTCATAGGGAAAAAATCCCTTCTTAATCATAAGTGCTGCCTGTTCGGGATCATTAAAATATTCCTGGACTTTTATGAAACTTGTTTTTGGCAAGTTCGATGCAAGAGTAGATAAAGATGCTGATAGAAATTGATATGAGTCTAAAAATCTAAGCTCATCAACAATAAAACTCGTGTATTTTTCCATATTTAATGGGATAACTTCCACTTTTTTCTTTATTTGAATTTTATTTAATATTTTAATAATGTGGTGTTCATCATAACTGCGGAGACAATGGGCTATACAAGGCATGTATGATCTATCTCTAAGTTTTGCATTACACCGGATACAAGATGCCCCCCGATAGTTCCCTTCTACTACATGATGATTATGTTCGCGAACTTTATCATCAGAAGACTCAAATTCCACTGAGCACATATAGCACTTTATGGCATTTTGGAAATCAAGCTCATCATCTTTTGACATATGAATGGGCTTTGGCTCATATGATTTCAATAATTTTTCAGCCTGTGCTTGAAGAGAGGAAACCAAATCATATGCAGCATTTTCTGAACGCTTGCATTCATGTGCTACAACTTTACCATCATAATCCACAATTAAATATGCATAAGAACATGCATCATGCTTTTGATATAATTTAGTGTGTTTCCCAGAAGAATTATCTACTTTTTTTAATACACTCTCAAAATCGAAATAAGCCACATAGGGGCATCGCATTGTATTTTGATAATCCTGAAATTTTAACTTTGATTGATCACCTTTTGGCATGGTGACTCGGGCAGCACGATGTTCCTTGCACATTGTACTGTGTTTAGTGTAGGCATTTTTGGTTGTAAAACCATGGAAGCAGTGCTTACAAAAAAAACTTGAATGATGATGCCCCCTACCCAGCAATCTATTAATATTCCGAATCAGAAAATAATGGTTGTCATATAAGAGGAGATCAATCTCCCTTTTTGAATTTGATTCACTTATTCTAAAGGGTACCAATCTTGTATCATATGTATAGACATTGATTTTTAAGTCATTTTGTTCCTCAAATTTCTTAATCTGACTAACTTTTACTGGGTATTTAAGCATTGATGTTTTTAGAGTTCTTTCATATTCTAAATAATTGTTTACTCTGTTGGGATTAGCACTTCTTAGTTTTTTATGGATGGCTGCAATACAACACCATAAAAAACATTTTTTATCCTTTGAGTCAATATTAAGAATGGCCTTCTTTTTTCTTAGGGAATATGGGAGTTTAACTTGTTTCTGGCATCCTCCTTTATATGGTTCATACTCACCAACTTTAATTTCCAGTTTTTCTATTGAATCAATTATCCATCCCGATCCTTTCCCAACATAAACTGCAATTCCATTAAGTATCTTAAGTATTGCTTTTGAGAGATTTGATTCAATGCTCGCAGCTGACATTAAAAGCATCATATTGCTACAAAAATAGGCAGTAGATTTTTCAAAAATAATTTCTGGTTGACTTTTTTCATTAGAAACTTTTGGTTTTTTGAAGTTTACTTCTAAGCAAAGTTGGAAGCGGATTCTTCGATTTTCTATTGTAGATGATAGAATTGATGTGAGATCCTTACGGATTTGATTAAAATACACTTCCTCATCATTTGATTCAGTTTTATGTTCACATATAAACAAGTAGCCACCAAACCCACAGGAGGATAATGAAAACGGGGTATTAGTTGGAAGGTTAAGCCCATGAAATTCTTTTACATGTTCCTCAAAATTTCTTGAAGATGTATACTGTTTGCTACAAATACTACAATAATTGGTTACAAATGTTTTACATATGTGCACATGCACCATATGATCAGCCCATTCCGCATCTGTTAAATTATTGAGGCTGCAAATAGGACAGGATTGCCTACTCTGGGATATTGAATCCATTCTCTACCAGAAAATTAGGAGCGGATGTCAATACCTTTAGCAAAATTGGCAGTAGATTGGCTGGAATGAAAGCTCCCCGCCCCCATTTATTTTCAAGCTCGTATTTTCTTATGTCAAGAAACCAATTCTCAGTCCCGTTTTCATTATATATATTAAAAGTCCAATCTTTGTCCAGTTTCTTTTTGTAAACACTTGTGTATCTATCTTTGAATGATAAAAGGTTTAGAGGGACAGATACTGGGTCAACACTACTATCTCTTGATAACCACCTACCTATAGCAATAGCTTTACTAGGACTGATAGAGCTAGTACTTCCACCATCTACTTCAGTTATCTTTTGTTGCGATATGATGGATGACTTAAGTTTCTTTACACCAGGCGTCCCAGGTTTTCTTCCACGCTTGTTTGTTGTTGGCTTCGAGGGACCTCCTGCATCAGAAGTATCTTCTGAACTCAAATCTGTATATATTTCGACCATTACCTTTCTTATTTAACTATAGCGCTAAAAAACCTAAGATGAATAGAATAACAAATAATATCATGGGCCTACTTGCCAATTGGTTGTTCCCAGTTTTCAGCCATGGTTAATATCCTATTGAGAAGAAGTTCAATCCTCGATGTGTATTCTAAAAATATTCATTTTCATGAGTATATTTTATTGAGTATATTGTTAATGTTAATAAAATTTTTAAGCCACTCAACATACACACAATTATATCCTGAATCACTGGTAAAAATGTAAATATAAAAGAATATAATTTATTGCATTTATTACATGTGTATAATTAAATGACTGTAATACATTTGCACATTAGTTAGTTCAAACCATTTCATTAGCAATACATCTTTTGCAATCCTCCATCGCAAATCGACTCATGCCATGATTACACTTTTGAACGATCGCGTATAAAAATTCCTCATATAATTCATGCTGCCAACAAGGCTGAAGTACATCGATAATTTTAGTAATCTCTTTTTTTTCCTTATGAGAAATCTTCCTATAAATCTGTTCACAGATATTGTTACTAGCTTTCCCATTCAATTGAATGCGATTCTGAAGTTCAGAGAATTCATCTGAAAATTTAATTCTATTATAATTATGAGCAAAAGCATTCATTAATGCTTTATCCTTTGTATATGCGGTGGTATCTAGACCATCTGTGGCAATAGACAAAATTTTCTCAATTATCATTGTTTTAAAAGTACTCAGGATCATTTCTCTTCTTATTCCTGATACAATGAATCCCCCAATATCATCTATTTGCACCCTTTTTTTCTCATTTGCGATAGATCTAGCAAGGTATCTGAAACCTATTTCTGCTTCACTCAGATCTTTTCTAGACAAATATTCTTCATCTGCAAAACTAAAATGCATTGGCGCATTCTCACAATGGTGTGGGAATCTATCGCGGAATCTCATTGTATAAGGAACTGCAGATATTCTATTGTATGGATTTGAATATAATGGATAGTCCCATCGGTTATGACCCAGAGCTGATACATATCTAGGATATTCATCATCTGATTCACTTCCTGATGAGACTAGATAATTATCTAATTTGCTTGACCATACTTGGAAACTATCTTTACATGGTGAGTTTGATCTATTCTCTTCATTCATGCTTTCTCCATTAAGTTCCAAATGGCTTCTGATAGCATCTGACTCAGTTGAGAGGTTTTGAGATATATCAGACATGTTCATGAAACAATAGATGTAGACTTGTATTTCGCCAATATCCTTTAAAATGAAATAGGTAATACGGGATAATTACACATATATCCATTTATTTTATGATGTTAATTGATTTAGATATACTTATTACAGATTATTTAAAATGCTTGCATGGACATTTGATGGAATGGATTTCTTTTAAGTATCATTTTTACAATTTTGTTAAATGAGTTGCTAGCAAAAAATATCACTCCATTATATCTCCACAAATTAGCGTACAATAACATTTAATTATTGCTCAGCTTTATTACAATAATATTAGCTACTAGTTTAATAAAAAAATTCTCTAGACATAGTCTTTACAGGGTTTCCAAAAATATTCAAATTCTTGTTCATCATCCCAATCTTCTCTGAAGCTCAAGAAAAACCCTAATGGCTCTACAAAGGTGGGGATTGGTGGTAGCTCACTGTATGGTAGTTGATGTTCGATGTTGAATCCTAAATAGCTCTTCAATAAAGATTTCAGATATATAATACAATGCTTTGGTGTTTCCTATCATGAATATGCCAATTATTTACCATGGGGAACCATTCATAATGCCCTTCATCAGCTGACAATGTGGGGTTATAATTGAGGAGAAATCCTGGCACACGAGGAATATTTGGTACTTCAAAGTCAGCCATTTATAAATCTTTGAAATAATATGCTGGATGGCATTATTCAGTATAATAGATTTGTTTTACAACATTTTTTTATATTATATATGAAATTAAAACACTTTGAACACGCACCACACAACAATACGAATTCCAATTACATACATGTACATAAATGACTACAAAGCCCAATACCTTCACCACATATATGAAGTAAGTTATAAATTTTTAATTACTTTTTAAATAATTTCTTTTTTCTTCCTTTTACATAGATATTAAATAGAAAAAAGCTCACACTTACGCTATCATTTTTTTATTAAATCTAATTAAATAATAATATTCACCAATTATTCCAAAGATGAGATGGGGTGTAATGCTCGGAGACGTGTGTAGGACTGTAGCCGCTCTAATTCTGTAAAATACAATAAATAGATTAGCATATTTGATATATAATAAATATATTTATAAATTAATAAATTCTCTGAAATTGGTATAAGAATATATTTAAAAATATTTGCTTCATATTTTTTTTCATTTTTGCTTTCAGTACCGCTACTCAATTCTTTTGATTTCTTCATATTATCCAGTTTAGGTACATTAATACCATATTCATTCAACATATTCATGCATAATGGACTTTATTTTCACTAAATCACGATAATAAAGTAGTTTTCTTTCACTTTTCCCTATTATTTCAATACTACAATATTCCTACAATTTAGGTAAAATGTGCTTTGGCAATATGAGTAATAATTGAAAGAAAAATACTTTATTATCGTGATTGAGTGAACATAATATCCATAATGCATTAATATGATGAATTAATTCCCACTAATAATCTAGTTTTCTATCAATCCCCGCTAATTTTTCCAACTCTACCATATTATTGCAATTTTTCCGGTTTAGGCACATTAATATCGTATTAATTCATCATATTTGTGCATTATGGACTTTGTTTTCACTCCTTAGCGATAATAAAGTAGTATTCTTTCAATTTTCCCTAATTTTTCGATTTACCAATGGAAAAATATGGTAAAATTGGAAAAAAATATGGTTAAATCGGAAAAATGAGTAATAATTGAAAGAAAACTACTTTATTATCGCGATTGAGTGAAAATAACATCCATTATGCATTAATATGATGAATTTATCTCCGCTAATAATGTAGTTTTCTTTCAATCCCCGCTAATTTTTCCAACTCTACCATATTATTGCAATTTTTCCGGTTTAGGCACATTAATATCGTATTAATTCATCATATTTGTGCATTATGGACTTTGTTTTCACTCCTTAGCGATAATAAAGTAGTATTCTTTCAATTTTCCCTAATTTTTCGATTTACCAATGGAAAAATATGGTAAAATTGGAAAAAAATATGGTTAAATCGGAAAAATGAGTAATAATTGAAAGAAAACTACTTTATTATCGCGAATTGAAAAAAAATATGGTAAAATTGTAATAATGAATAATAATTAAAAGAAAACTTCTGTATTATTGTGATTGAGTGAAAATGACATCCATTATGCATTAATATGATGAAT
Source organism: Polyzonium germanicum (assembly GCA_034700265.1). NCBI lineage: Eukaryota > Metazoa > Arthropoda > Diplopoda > Polyzoniida > Polyzoniidae > Polyzonium > Polyzonium germanicum. The sequence continues at coordinate 16,639 of JAQIYI010000287.1, forward strand.
TAATCCCCGCTAATAATGATGTTTTCTTTCAACCCCCACTAATTATTCCAACGCTACCATATTATTTCAAATTCCTGGTTTAGGTACATTAATATTGTATTAATTCATCATATTCGTGCATTATGGGCTTTGGTTTCACTCCTTCACGATAATAAAATAGTATTCTTTCAATTTCCCCCAATTGTTCAATTTACCAATGGAAAAATATGGCGAATTGGAAAATAATATTGTAAAATTGGAAAAATAAGTAATCATTAAAGAAAACCACTTTATTATCGTGATTGAGTGAAAATAACCACATTATGCATTAATATGATAAATTAATTCCCACTAATAATGTAGTTTTCTTTAAATCCCCGCTAATTGACCCAACTTTACGATATTATTTTAATTTTTCTGGTATAGGTACATTAATATGGTATTAATTCATCATATTCGTCCATTATGGACTTTGTTTTCACTCCAGTACGAAAATAAAGTAGTATTCTTTCAATTTTTCCTAATTGTTTGATTTACCAATGGAAAAATATGGTAAAATTGGAAAATAATATGGTAAAATTGGAAAATGGGTAATAATTAAAAGAAAACTACTTTATTATCGTGATTAATTGAAAATAACATCCATTATGCATTAATATGATGAATTAATCCCCACTAATAATGTAGTTTTCTTTCAATACCCGCTAATTTTCCCGACTACCATATTATTTCAATTTTTTCCGGTTTAGGTACATTAATATCGTACTAATTCATCACATTCGTGAGAGAAAAAGAAATGTATCAATCAATTGAGAAATAGAAATTTGTTTACTGATCACACACGCACGCACGCTCAACGTGCGGAGAAAAAGAAATGTAAAATCGATTGAGAAATAAAAATTTGTATACTGATCACACACGCCCGCACGTTTAGCGTGTTGAGAAAAAAATCTAAAAATCGATTGATAAATAAAAATTTGTTTACTGATCACACACGCACGCTCAACGTGTGGAGAAAAATAAATGTAAAATCGATTGAGAAATAAAAATTTGTATACTGATCACAAATGCCCGCACGCTCAGCGTGTTGAGAAAAAAATGTAAAAATCGATTGAGAAATAAAAATTTGTTACTGATCACACACGCACGCATGCTCAACGTGTGGGGAAAAGAAATGTAAAATTCCTTTGAGATAATAATATATTAGGGACAATCGAAAGAAAACTACATTATTATGGTAAATAAGTGAAAACAACGTCCATAATACGTGAATATGATGAATTAATACAATATTACTGTACTCGATACATTAATATAGGCACTAATCTATATGTTTAAAACAAAAATATGAATTGATATTAGGCTTATTGGATATATAATCACCTTAATCCAATTTAATGGCGAATGGTGGTCCAGTGATCTTGGTAATGATGGGCTGGGTGAGATCAGGATGTGTGGTAGGTGATTTCAGATTTTCTGATCAGCTTTGAAGAGTCCAATGCGTGGCAAGCAGGATGAGAATGGCGTCTGACTTGAGATTTTGCTGTCCTTTTATATTAAAATTTGAGCTTTTTTCCCCCATGAATTCTACATGTATGTCCGGTTGATTTATATCCCAATTGGATCTTTTTTTATTGACTTGAGGATATTTTATAATGTCCTGATTCTGCTTAATTAATCAATGTCTGGGGAGGGGGGGGGCCTATGGTGTTAGTGGTAGATATGGAGATAGGAATTAGGGCTAGATCATAGTCATCTAAACACTTAAAATCTTCCAGAATTTTTTTATACTTTGATACAAAAAACTTGAAATTCACTTCGAAATTGTAGGCCTATAATGATCATAATAAATGATGTCCACCTTTTTCAAATGGGTCAAGAGTGTCCTACCTACAATAACTAGAACAGAGGAGCATCTAGCTTAAAGAAAATAATGGTCATTTTTTTCTCATAATTATTTATTTAAAAGCAATTCGCTAACTCATATAGGCCAATATTTTTTAAGTGATGATTTTTTATTTTTCACGTGATATTTTATGTAGACCTCTTGTCCTACCCACGATAACTAGAACACTGAAGCATCTAGCTTAAAGAAAAAAATGGTCATTTTTTTTCTCATAATGATTTTTTTAACACCAATTCGCTAGCTCATATAGGCCAATATTTTTTTAGTGATGATTTTTTTTTTTTTTTTCACGTGATATTTTACGTAGACCTCTTGTAGATAGTCGATCGTTGGTCTCATTTAAGAGGGATTCAAAGTCGTACTTGTAAAAAGTATAATTTATTATGGCATTCATAAAACAGGGAATAATCACGACATTTTAAATATAGGCCTACTTGTGAGCATACATGGGGGGGGGGGGACACAATGAGAAATTCATGCGGAAATTGTCGTCCAATGTATGCGAACATAGCAACGCCCAAAACGAATGAGGATAGAGCTAGCCTACCCTCCACACAAATAAAACGAATGTGTATGGCCATCGCCGACACACATGACTCCCATTTTAATCTTGATTACCCTCAAAGTAAAATGCACCTTTGCATCAACATTTAACATGGGCCGCTATGGGTCCCATAGCGGCCCATGTTAAATGTTGATGCAAAGGTGCATTTTACCTTACTACTTTCGTTTTCTTTGAATTTCGGAGAATCTTGGACTTAACGTTTGGTATCCCCTAACTTTCACTAAACACTTGACTAAAGCAGATCATTTAGCTCATCTCATCTACAGTTGTCGACCTTGGACAGCAACTGAGCGCGATACCAGAGCTGATCCACGGAGTAGAGCGGCACTTGGATGGAACCTGGCATCAGACTCGCTTTCGATGGTTCACTGGCAGGCGTAGAATCCTTGTAAGCTGCATTCAGATACGTCACAAATGCTCCCAGGGCCTCGGCTGAATCGGCTTGTTGAACGTAGAAATATCCAGGAGAATCAATCATAGACAGGATGATGTTGACCTTCTGTCCAACATCAGCGAACTGCACCTTTGGAAAGATGCAGTTAGATGGCGCCAAGACGCCATCCGCAATCATACGCTGACTTAGTGCGTGCCCGTCGATGATGAAGTCAACGACGTAAAATCCTTTTGATGATCCAAGACACCGGCATGGATGAATGCCGCCTGTAAAGTAGTTGGCCAGGATTTCACAACTTGGCATAGGCGAAAACCCCTCCATTGGTTGGACGCCACCAAACGAGCATGGTATAGCCTTTTGAAGGTAAAAAAATAATGCATGTACTCTAAGGAAGCACAGTATGCTACGTAATGTATGTAGTTATTTACTTGGGTCGGAATGCCAACAATCTCGCCACTGATCCTCATAACGTCCATTTTGGGGACGCATTCTATGTTGCCAGTGTCGACGAAAAACAGGTACACCTCGTCGTCGTCACGCTCTTCCACTACTACGGCTCTCTGGTACGATTGGTTCGGACCATCGCTGCAAATAGCGATGCAGGCAGCGTGGACATAGAAATGACCGAGATGCACGAGGCACGTCACTGTCGCCTGTTCGGCGCGATCCATGTTCAAGGGCATATGGCCGAAGGGACTCGGGCCCAACTTTTCGTACATGCGAGGCAGTGTGGCAACACGCATTGGGGAATCGATTCACGTCCATCTGTGGCGAGATATTATAATTTGAAATTTGAGATTAGTAAAAATAGCGTAATAGTTCAACATGAAGTTCCCGCTCGCCCAATTTCTTGCGTGGGGGGCCAAGAAGCGCCCTCGTGCATGCGCTAAATAAATAAGCTTACTTAATACTTTATTGTGGCGAACTGGGGTTAGGCCCGCGCTTCGGGCCTAGAGCTGACGATGGTAGAGCTGGAAAAAGGTAGCAATCAGTAGTCCTATGGGAGGGAAAATACTTAGGCAACAGTCAAGGTAGATGTAGGCGAACATAAAAAGGATTTAATGCGTGGCGACTTTACGATGAATGCGGAAAGTAAAAGATGACTGCACTTGGCGAATATCAAAGTAAGAGTGATTAACATAAGTTATGCGATCAATGATGAAGGCTCAGGTTAAAGGTTAGATAAGGTTAAGGTTATGGTGGCTAGGGGGCGCCTAGTCGCCACATTATATGGTCCATGAAACGTATGGATAATGAATGAAGCGAGCGAGCGGTAATTCTAAGGTGACACGGAGGTACTGTTGATGCTGCTAGTAACGCGAGCCGCACTTAATATTAATGATATTCATGAATGAGATTAATTAATATTAATGAATATTAATTAATGAAAATGAATCAACTAATATTTCCGTCAAGTTCCATTCGATTCGATCACAGATTTTTAGTAGGCCCTATCTAACTTAAATACTTAATAGATCAAAAATGTAATTAAAAGAACTTAAAACACGAGCGTAGTTCACAAATTACAGATGTAGGTTTAGTTTAAATTTCAGAAATTTAGCTCAACAATTTTTCAATTGAAAAAGAAACCTCGTACATAAAAAAATGACTTTGTACTTTTCACCGCCTAGTTGCGGAACGAATAATCAGCATAAATGCCAGGATTGTATTAAGATTAAAACGCTACGCATCTGTTACGTAGGGCTGTTTCAATTTTCATATCAATTGGGCAAATAAAACAAGTGTTAAGTTTAAACCTAAAAGGCTAAAACAAAAAAGAAATACCGTAGGCCTGAGCTTATAAATAGGCTTAACTAAACAAAAACAAAAACAAAAAAAACTTTCGCTGGACAGCGTGAGATTCAATTCAATCAGGTTTCTAGTTCACACAAAACCCTATCCTACCGCACACACACACAAATAGGCCTACTGCCTACATACGCTCGTACATGTATCCTCTCTGGGGTTTTAGCACACATTTACTTTTTTGATTTTATTCGCCAGAGCCGTAATTTCCCTTAAATTGAGGCAGCTAGCCGCTCACTTGTAAGGCTGGTTCTACACCTGAAGCAGAATTGTTACCGTGACATCATCCAAAGTTACTTTTAATCAAATTAACTGGCACACCCGTGAAAACAAGAAAAGAAAAAGTCGGACGTCATTTTGAATGAGTGACATATGGGCTAAATTTATTTGTTTTTATTTTTAAGTTGGTCAGCTAAGTTGTTTGCCACAATCTAGTTGCATGGTACGTCTATGCAGACGCGTCATAAGTCGGTCAAAAAATGGACGTTCCAAAATTATCCAAGTACCGTAGGTAAATGGGCTGCTATATATCGATATCATTACGCTGATATTTCTATCGATATAGGCTTACTCAGTACAGTTATATAGTTCGGAGATTTAATATTATCGTATCATAAGAGATAATTGAATTGGATCTGATGCAGATGACCTTGAACTTGAGCAACATGTAGGTACATCAGCACTATAATCGTCTATCAAAGGCATTCTTTTATGTGAAAAATGACATTTCATTTTCGATTACAGAGTGAGCCTACGCCTTACAACCTTACAGATGACCTTGAGTAATAGATATGCTACTATCAAGGACATAAAGCCCTTACGTTCATTATGTTTGTAAATTATATTTTAAAAAAAGATCTATAGCTGTACGTAACAATAAAAAAAATAATGGGCCAAAGTTACCCTGAGTGGTGGGTAACTTTGGCCACACTACTGGCCCTGACTACTGCAGGTAGCA
>JAQIYI010000288.1:0-22239 GCA_034700265.1 Polyzonium germanicum
ACCACTTTATTTTTTGAAGTTTGGTTTTTTGGGAAAAACCAAAAAACCATGATGGATTTTGTGGTTTTTTGATAAAAAACCAAAAACCACATTTTTTTTTTTTTTTGGTTTTTCCCAGCCATAAATTCTACCTAGTTCGAGTGGAATAAGAATTAGAGTGGAATTGCATGGACTCAGAATTAATAACAAACTGGTTATGCGGGAGTTGTTTTTGGATTTAGAAGTGGAGTAGGAGGTAGAATTAGAATTAGCCGGAATTAAACTCCCATGTAATCAGCTATTATGTTTTATGGAGAGCGCCATGGGCATATGCGAAAAACTTCCAAAAACCTCCGGTATTCAGCAGTTATTTTTAACTCATGTGTTCGATAGAACATTTTTGCAACCACAAATAATAGTTTACTAACTTATTTAATAAACAAAAATAAAAAGGTAGGTAGCCTCCAGGATTCGAACCCACGGCTGCATCTTGAGGGGTGACCTCTGGTGCGCTCTGTCGTAGACGCGTAACGTGGTAGCACAGTTTTACCGGAAGTGCTCCGGAAATTTGCAAAATAGGCGCAAAATTTCAGAAAATTGTAACTGGTATTTATGGACCAATTTCATTCGAATAAATTTTTATTAAATTTGATAGTTCTAAAAAATCCAAATTAAATGATTAAACCAAAATAATAAACCTTCATTTAAACCTGGAGTGCCCCCCGTTAAGAGGATATTTTAAAGGTTCAAATGTCCTCTGTATCTAAAAATAAGACTTTTAGTTGGACAACAAAATGTCCTCTTTTTTTTCCAAATCTTAGCAAAAATCTTGACAATTAATGCAAGTTATCTGACAAACTGGTGAAAATCGTCACAATTTTGTCATAAATTAATCAGAACAGCAACATTTAACTAAATTTTTCCTTGTGTACTTCGCTCACTCGGAGTAAAGAAATACACAGATATTTTCAGTCACCTCGATTTGATCAAAGATTCTGTGATAGCCAGTACGCGGTACTGGTAAAGACCCAGGATATAAAGAAAGCAAAAATATTTATTAAAAGTTCAAATTTACGACAATTGTTTTTTTAAACAATTTTACTTTAATAAATATTTTCTTCTTTAGCCGGCGCATGAATACAAGCGTTGCGATCTGTCGGATGGGTCTCCATCAGCGGCCCGCGTGCAACTTGAGCATATCAGCCAAGCCTGTAGGTTTTGCTCGCCATTCAGGCAGCTTCGGGCTCTTTCTAATGCAGTAGGCATATGTAGATGTACACTTGTACAGTATACTCTGTACAATGTGTACATGTTATATTGTTACATTCTTCTGAAAAAGTGCAATTTCTAAACGTCTAAACTAGGCTATTTGTATGGTATACAAATAACTAGCAGATAAGATGAAATTACCACAAATGAAGGCTGGAAGATTAAATTACCACTGATTTTTCGATCTTCCACGGTTTATTTATTTTGAAGTTTTGCTATTCTGAAATATTATCAGAAAAGCGAAGCAAGAAATAAATAAACAAAGTTTGAAAACGATTTTAATCGCACGTGCAACGATCAAGAGTTCACGTGTATCGTTGAAAGTTTTTTTAGAACCTGGATTTGACGTTTTTGATTATAGATCAATCATTTAAATTGTTGTTTTTAAAGAATTATCAAAATAGATTGAACTGAAATCGGACCATAAATAGTCTAGTTACAATTTTCTGAAATTTAGCGCCTTTTTTAGCAACTTTCCAGAGCACTTCCGCTAAAACTGTGCAGCCACGTAACGCGTCTGCATCAGAGGTCATCCCTAGAAATGCAGTCGTGGGTTCGAATCCTGTATGCGACAGGACCATTTTTGTTGTGTTTATTAATTAACTTGATAAACTATTTTCTGTCTCTGCAGAAATGTTGTTGTGTTTATTAATTAACTTGATAAACTATTTTCTGTCTCTGCAGAAATGTTGTTGTTTCAAACATTGGTTAAAAATACCTGCTGAATACCGGAAGTTGTTGGGAAAGTTCTTATTGTCAGATGCACGTGCCCTCCATAAAACATCGCGTTCGCATTACATTGTTTCAAATTCCAGCAAAACTATAAGGCCGATTTCAATTCTTTTTTCGGGACAAGTCACCACAAGGGATGCGTAATTACAAAAAAGTGAATTTTGAATACCATTTTATTTAAATTACAGTACCCTTTAAACGATGAACATAGCGCTATCAACTTATCATGTAGTTTCTGCGAAAAATGCTGGAAAAGCAGCTGACATGTGAGCAGCATATACAATTGTACAAATGTATTAAGATTTTCTGTGAAGTGAGAAATATTGGTCACAGAACTTGCAAATTTATTCTTGCACCATGAAAAGTGATTTAGGTGAAGTCGAAAAAATATTTTCTTGCAAAGAAACTATTTTTCATTGATCCTCCTGGGCGTCCATACAACAACTAAATGTGCGATAACGAACGTGAAAACGGTGGTCTATTCTTGAAACGCCAAGTACTCGTTTAGGTGTCTACGATGTTCGCTTGACAAAGAAACGGCACTAAATAAAATAAATTAAAAAAAAATAATTTAGACCTAATCAAGATGAACTAACATTATTACCGGTACGGTATATCATCTGTTGATGACTTACTTCAAGTGTGAACCGAAAGTAGTGACAATACGATATAGCGCTGACTTGACGGTGAATTTAAGGGCCGCTTTCAACTGATCCGGCCAAGAATCCGGCATCCTTGATGTCCTTTTGGCAGGAACAAAGGTTAGTTCAAACTTTTGAAGACGATTTAAAGCCTGCAAACAAAATTCCAACCAATTAAAAGTTTAAACTACCCGGTACAGATTTTTGAGACCGTAGGCCTAAATTAAAATATTTAAAATGAATCTTCGTAGACCACTCCATTGGCTACCTACAGTAGGTCCTGCGGCATGAATGAAATTTAAATAAAACCTGGTGTAAATCCAAAAGGCAAACTAGAATAGTGGACAAGTCCTTCTGAACGACGCCATACTTGTCCTCTTCGAATGAGGCCGCCGTCAGAGATGACAGCGCTAAAAATGCAAGTTAAAAATATTATTTTAAAGGGAAAGTACGAAGCCCTGAATGTGTCACAAAAAATAAATTTATATTGGCAAAAAAATCTTTGAACGAAAAAATATCTTTCAACGAAAATAAAAATTGTTGAAAAAAAAATTCTTTGAACTAAAAAAAATATGAATAAGCTTATCTTATATCATATCGATATAAATCGATAGTAAACAACTTAAATTAAAAAAGCATATCCCTTCAGAGCCTCTGTAGTTACATCTCGATGACAGCCTGGATGGGATATTTTTTTTTTGTTCAAAGAATTTTTTTTGCGTTCAAATTTTTTTCATTGAAAGATTTTTTTTCGTTGAAAGACTTTTTTCTTTTCAATCAAAGATATGTTTTTTACCAATATTAATTTTTTTTCTTGTGACCCATTCAGGGCTGCGTAGTAAAGCGACAAAAAGTGACTTTATTTAGTCTACTGTCTTAGGGTTTTCAAATCACTTTATTTTTAAAGATATATTTTTTTCTAACTTTTTGATTATTTTACGCAATAAAAACGCCCGTTTTCCCATGGCGCCAGCCATGGGAAAAGTTGACAGCGCATTTGATTAGGCGTAGAAAATTTAAAGTACGAAATAAAAACAAAAATATTATCGTGGATTATCATCAAATAAGGTACATCATCCAAAGAACGGTGAGTTTTTGTCTTGAAAATCAGTGTAGCATCCCCTTTAATTTAATTTCATTAAAGAAATGTATTAATTTTGTTTACCTTCGATAGCCCAAGTGTGAAGCTGACTGGAAACAAAGATCTTCTGGACGCTCGTTTCAATAGATTCCTTGACAAAGTAGGCAACAAATGGGATGTTGATGAAGTACTTCCACAACTGTGATAGAAAGAAATAACCCAGAGATAGTAAGAAGTTTGGAAAGAGAATAAAAAATCAAACAAAATCATATCAAGTTGTATGGTACTTCGTCTAATTTCTGCTGTAGAAATAGCTTCCACGACGTGATGATATTAAACGGGTGCGCCAAACTTTGCGAAGGAAGACGAACGTTTCCTTGATAATTTAAAACACAAGAAGTGCTGGTTGGAATATTATGTATTGCATAGAATATTTTTTCTGACGGACCTGATAGGAGTAGATCTGGATGGACGGCAGAGTTATTCGACGAATGATGTTGAATGAAGCGCTGCGTTCGCCACATTTCGTAAGCAACGTCGGTGCTCGATGGCGTCGAATAGGCCACTTCCATAGAGTATAAAGAAATAAGATTCTGGCTAAGCACCATGAGAAATTATTTAAAAACATAAGGCACAAGTTATCTTTATACCTTTCATTAACTTTGCATGCGGTTCACAGAAATTCGTGATTTCGTCAGTCATACCACGAATCAATCGCAAACAGCTTTGGAGAATCGCGTTCCAATGATGAGGGTGTCCGCCTGCAAATTGATTTGCAGCTTGTTTAGTAGGCTCATGTACAAATAAAGTAAACAGCCTAAACAGTAAACACGTTATGTGTTTATGTCACCTGGTTGACTCAGACTGAAGATCTCTTTCCGCTTGGACGTCGACTGCTGCGACAACAACGATAGATCCATGAATAAGAGATAACTCAGCACGGGATAGTCGACGCAGCTCAAAACGTTTTTCAGAGAGTGGCAGTTTTTACTTTCGAATGAGGTCTCAATGGGGAATGAATGCCTCTGCAATATTAAAATTCAAAATTAAATGACATTTCACTTTGCTGATGTCTTTTGAGGTTTTTGAGATGAATAATGAAATTATGCGAACGGGACAAAGGGCCATCGAGGTGTTCTTATCTGCATATGTGTATGTATGTGTTTGTGTTGCTATGTTGGCTGTGATTCGTGCAATACTGTCTGAGTACATGTTTGAGTAGGCCTACCCTTGTGGCAAACTGTGTCTTATTGGGTCAAACCTATAATAAAGGGAACCTAAAATGGGACACTTATGTCTGTTGGTTCCCCTTTCTAAAAATTAGAAAAAAAATAAAATATTCATTGTCATGACAGAAAACATTAGGCTAAACGCTAAAACATAATTCAGATGTGGAGATTGAATTCATAATCAATAAATGGCAATCGTCATAAAATATTGTAAATGTTTTAAAGGGGCATTCCAGTTTCATTTAACGTTTTATTTTTAAATTTGAGTTCTATTATTTAATTTTGTTTAATTTTGGTTCATTAATTACCACACTTTATTGAAAGAAATCGTACCATGAATACAACAGTTACAATTTTCTAAAATCTAGCGCCATGTTTGCAATTCTCCAGAGCACTTCCGGTTAAACTGTGCTGTTGAGTACCGTAAGTTGTTGGATGAAGGTTCTTCTTTTCGCATGCCCATGACCTCCATAAAACATCGATATCGCATTACATCGTTTCGAATTCCTGACAAACTATAAGGCTGATTTCAATTTTTTTTTTGCAGCGACCGTAAAGGGTTGCGAAATTGATACAAAATAAAAGTGAATTTTTAATATCTAATTTTTTAAAACTGGAATGCCCCTTTAAATATAGTAGAGTATTTGAGAAATTGAGTACGGATCATGAACAATTGAACATGTATTTTAAAGTAAGTTTTGCAGTAAGTTTATTTTATTTTGAAACTTATTTCCTCCATAAATTTCAAAAATACCTTCCCCTCCCCAAGTATCTCTCAAGTGATATGATGTGAAATGAAAGTTTTCTATAGATCTAGTCTACTTTTCTTAAAAGTTATAATTATTTTAATGTAGGAACTTTAGGCATACTCCCATAGCCCTGATGAGACCTATGAAACGTTAGAATATGAAACGTGGCGAAACGTTAGCAAAAGAAAAATAAAATGCCCGAAAATAAAGCGTTGGAGTAATAATTATGGGATATTTGTTAGAAAAAAATATATTGAAACACGTTGCCTCGGTTAGGAAGACTGCGAAGAAATAAGCCACGATGGAGAACAGAAGCTGAACTGCAGTGTCAACGAGAAATATGCTCCACCATAACTGGACGTCGACAAGATCGTAGAGCGTTGCAAAAATGGACGTAGTATGCCTACAAATAATATAAAAACATTGTCAATGATAGGTTAGATTTGGCATCACTAGAGCGGCTCAAGGCGCTTCTCCAGAAGCGTGATTCGAGCGTAGAGAGACTAGGGTAATTATGAATATTTCAATAGAAATTTTGCCCACCCTAACGTGTTTATGACTAAATATACACTAGTTTACGTACATTGTAAAAGTTTACAGAGCGTACAATGTACGCAGTACACGTAAACCCTACGGTGCTACCTGTACCGTATTAGAAGTGCATGTAGGCTCACGTGTATGTAAGCGAACGTAAAACATGTTTTTTTTTCTGCTCACCCGACATTCCAGCCAAGAGAGTTCACCAGATAGTTTTCCAACGGGAAACCTAAAATTAAAACGCATTAGGCCTATGTTGTTTTTAAAATAAATAAAAGAAGCGAAATGTTTGAGTGCGCTAGTATATCTTACCGATTAACACGTATGAGAGCAAAAACCACTTCAAATTCGCGAGAACCTCGCAAAACGATTCGTGCATTTTCGTTGAAATAACGCTTTTCATTTGCACATGTTTACTCCGCTTAAAAAAATAAACAAAAGCAAAAGATATAATGCACACTCATCACGTGCCAACGTCTGGGCGGAGATATCTTACGAACCTGAATGATGGGAAAGCGGACGTAACCATGATTCCCATCGATCAGACCGATTGCATAAAGAAGTCCGACAAAGCAAGCACTGAAAATCATCATCACGTGGTGCCTGTTTATACAGCGTCTGAAACAGGTTTAGAAAGTTATGCCATGAAAGATTTTTTGACCGACACTCACATCGCCTATTCCAATGACTTTTGCATTTTGAGCTAGTGAAGCAGGGATGTTTAACCATATATATATATATAATGGTACAATGGTACCATTGTAGCCTAATGGAAGGTTTTAGGGGCCAACAAGGGCGAATTGTTCGTCTTGGCCAACGAGCTTTTAATCGTCGAGCGTCGACCGACGATGTTGACGTCACCATAATGCTGACATCGGAGACTATCAGTTTTTATTCCAATCAAAATAATCTAATAAATATACAATGTACGTTAAGAATACTAAAAAAAATTAGTTGGTTGTAATAATTTGAAGAATAATTGTGGAATTCATTCTATTTGTCAGTATTTTTACATTTTAAAAATGTATGACGTCAGTTTATCGACATTCCTCGGCAAAGATGAACAACTTGTCGCCGTGGTCGACGACGACGTGTGTCGGCATTCTGAGGTCACCCATTTTTAAAATATGAAAATAATAGTATGATCAAACGAAATACATAATTATTCTTTAATAACGTATATATTGGGATCTACTCAATGAATGTAGGCTACTAATCTTTACCAATTTTTAAGCATATTTGGCTGTTTATTTAGTTTGAAACAAAAGTTGATTACTTCGAATATAAGCATATGAATGACGTCTGCAATGTTGTGGTCAAGCTCGACGATCCTCATTGCTTCGACCAAAATTGCATACTTCGTCTCTTACGTTGAAATATCAACTTTTATTCAAAGCTAAATAAATTGCCAAATATGCGTCAAAATTAGTAAAAAAAAACGCAGCAGATTACAGTATGTTAAAGAATAATTATGAATTTCCTTTAATTATAGTTGTATGTTCCTATATTTTACAAATGTGTGACGTCATTATGTCGACATACGTCGCCCTAGACGAACAACTCTGCTCACAATGGACCCAATTACAAACTTATTCCTACGTCTAAATCCTAACAGCAAATTGGGACAAACACACCATCCAGTGGAGTCCTTAGGAATCGAACCCGCGACCCACGAATCACACGAGGATCAGACTGCCGCCTGAGCAATTGCCACACTTTCTCTCCTCTCGTCTAAGTAAGCTCTGCGCGAAACGCTGTCTTAAATTTTGAGCATAAGAAAAACTCAAGTCTGTGCTTAGATCATACGGGCCTACATTCTCATGGTAGGTAGGCTGAAATCACTAATGACTTTTGGAGCTGTCTCGGCTTGAATAAAAACCCAAGACAAGGTTGAGAAAGCGTCATTTTTCCATTCAAAGAGAACGGAGAAATGACGTCATCAGAGCCTGTATTGAAATTTTTTTTCAAGTCGAGACAGCTCTAAAGGTCATTAGTGATTCCAGCCTAAACGTTTATTTACAAGTACGGTACTTAAAAGATGATTACTACGTTTAGCTCACCTGTCTTCGTAACAAGACACGGACAGCTTGTAATACGGGCTTCCAGCCATGCGCAAGTAAACCATAGCAATTAGTCCTCCGGCCACAACGTATCCAACGACTGTTAAAAGTCGCCACACGTTGACAACATGGATAATTCGTTCAGAAACTCTAGAAAACACCGTTGGGTGCACTGAAAAAGATAAAACTTTAAGAAAAAAAGACTATTGAACCAGTTACCTAAAGGGGTATTCCACTTTAGTTTGACGTTATTTTTAATTTTAGTTTCATTATTTGACTTGGATTTTTTAAAATAATTATCGCACTTTATTCGAATGAAATTGGACCATAATTCAAAATAAAGTGGAATACCGTTTAAGTTATGTCAAAAGTAATTCGGTGTTACTTTTAAACTGTGCGTTGTAACTGATGACCAAACACGTCGTTATAGCTGACAAGACAATGCCATAGCCGAAAGTCGAAAACGAGAAAACAGTTGACGATCCGTCTGATTTGATTTCAAAAATAAAGAGAAAAATTAACATTTAAATTTGGAACCATAAGACAGGATAAGCTACACGTAAAAATTAACGGAACGCCAAACTATTAGGTCAGTTGTAAATAATTCGGGCTAGACGACCCCAAGCAGGGTTATTTTACAAACGAGGCGAAATTACGTCATTAATTAGCGCTCCATTGATTTTACGTGCAGCCTATCCTGTCTATTAATGTACGCTAGTGGACCAAGACTACAGATGTATTTGGCTATTTGGTTTCTTATACCGTGAGTAGACTGAGTAGGCTAGCATAAGAGCTTGAAAAATAAAAAGGTTATTGGGTCATTGGAAACGAACATTCATTATCTTTTGTCTGTTTAAATTCATTTTATCCAATTTTAAGAATGTATTTTGCTGAAGGTCGAAAAAAACGGTCGTTGCCAAACAATGTGATTTTTTTAATGTTTTTTTTAGTCTTTATTAAGCTCTTTATTAAAATTCAGTGCATATTTCAGTGAACTTTTTTACGAGAATATCGCTTGGCGTACGTTCTCAATGAGGTTCGATTCAACACCAAGGTTAGACTAGGACAATACAGTAATTTAGTATGGAATACTAATAATGTCCAAGCGCTCGGACACCAAAATAGTTTTTTAAAGCCACACGGAAATGAAACATATTTTAAATCTAAAAAAATATGGCCATATATGGCAATGATGCCATAAGCCTACTTATGCAATATATTTCAAATATATTTCATTTACATGTGGGAATGTTCAGTGCTGGTAGACAATATTCAAGTTTTGAATAGGGCCGACCAGTTATATATTAACTGCTCTGTTTAACGTTTGTGTTGATTCCAACCTCAATCAAAACGCCAAGTGATATTCTCCGAAACCAAAGTGCATGTATAGGTTCAAGTTTTCCTGAGTCATGACCAACCTGGGACAATGTAGAAGTAGCCTACAATTATGTACCATAGGCTACTGTCTCTTAAATAACTCACAGGTAGGCCTAGTACCAATAAGCCAAGTAGCACAATGAGTCGGGCCAACGTTGGCCCAACGTATGTCAAGGTTGGCGTTTCGTCGCCGTCGGAATGAAGCGTCGGTCCAACGTTAGACCAACGTTGATTGGCCAACCAACCTGATTGCCAACGTTGGCCCGACGTCTCGTCGACGCTTAGGAATTACGTCGGCCCAACGTCACGCCACTCATTTTGGGCCAATATTGGGCCAACCAAATGTCAACGTCGATTCGACGTTGACATTTGGCCGCGCGCCCAACGTTGGTCCAACGCACAGCAGACGAAAAGCCAACGTTGGCCCAACCATGTTGAGCTACATGTGTAATTAAGTAAGACCAAGCAAAGTTAGCATAAAGGCACGGTGTTAGATCAACATATGGCGTTACACGGGCGTAAAAATCAAAGATGGATCGCGTGAGCCTACCTTTCAACCATTGCAGTGGAGAAAACAAATTGGCATTCAGAAGGAAAACTATAACGACGGAGACTAACATTTGCAGCAATATCGAATACGCAACACAGCCAGTAATCCTCCAATGCAGTATCTATAAATCAATAAAATAAATACACAACAAAGTAAATTAGGCTGGTGCAGTGCATTCACAAGAAGTTTGACATCTTTTAGTTTGGTTTTTTTGGCAAAAAAAAATGCTCATTTTTAGCATTTAGTGCCTCCATGTATTTGATATTTTGATATAATATTGGGTACCCGAACTTCCGGTAAATGATAGTAACTTTTTGGAGATGCGCCACGTGAAACTCTCTGGCGTCTCACGTGACACTCGTCATGCGCCTTCGATCGTAGATCTTAATGGAACAATAAAAATGAAACCGGGGCTTGGTGTACATTATATTCAAAATGGCGCGCGTTTGACTGAGCGTAGATAATTAAAAGAAAGAGATAAAATAAGAATATTATCGTGGTATGTCGTCGAGTATGGCGCTTATAGACCGAACGGTGAGTTATTGTTTTGAAAATCGCTGTTGATCCCCTTTAAAGTTTAAACGGCTCATTGAAGGCGATTACACGGGAGTTTTGCACACTTCCGTTCTTATTCCAGAAATGCGATTACACGGAACCGGGGAGTTGTGAAAATAGGCGCGCACACCCAGAGAATGTCAAGTGGGGATCGAACCCACGACCCCAAGTAGCCTCTAGTCTTCTAGTGAGCGGACACGCAAGCTGCGCCACACTGAGCCATTAAAATAAGATTTAGAATTAGAAAATTCCTGACTAATTCCGGAATTAAGCTCCCGTGTAATCGCCTACATTGGAAGCCGTATTCTATGGAAAGGACTCAAAGGAGTCAATGCATTTGTTGTATTCTGCTTATGCATGGTCTTGCATGAGGTATATGGAAAGCAACATACGTACGTAGGCGTATACTGCACAAACTCCATTAATTCTAAGAATGATTAAACGGGGTGTCGTTCAACATCTGTCCCCTAGCTACGCCTATATCGATACTAATAACTTCCGATAAAATTGACCGTGTGACAAACTTATGGACGTAAACATGGTGCTAGACTCCCCGCAGGAGTGGCGCGATCCCCGGAGGGGGATAATGCTGGTGGGGACAGATATTGAACAACGGACTAAAGTAAGGTAGGTAGGCCTAACGATCCTCGGATCCTACGTTCATTAACTTACTTCTTGCTTGAACCATGCTTTCACTTCATCACTCGTCTCCGCCATTGCGTTGAAAATTCACATCCAAATAGTAAGCTTAAACGGAATAAACCGCTAAAACTCTCTTCCCTCGTGATACCGCTCTTTGTTTCGCGCCATTTTCTCGGTCGGACACGGAAGTTTGGAGCGGAAACTCGGAATATCGGATCGCATCGATGTTTGCTGAAAAGATCGATTTTGGAGAACATCGATTCTGATCTGGCATTTGTTTGAAAATTTTGAAGTAGGCCTATGAAATTTCGAATTTTGCTCCTTCAACTCGAACGTTTTAAAGGTAATTAATTTAATTATATAACTTGCAATGCTAAGTTTATAAATGTGTTACCTAGACCAGTGAGTTTTTCATTTAGAATATTTTGCGTTATTGTTGTTCTTTGCTTGTTTTAGTGTATTTCGCTGAGAATGTATATATTCGCTTTCAAATGTTTATAGTAAGCCTATAGGACCATACATCTCGAGGTTTATTCCTTTAAGGACGATTGGGAGGTCAACGCAGTTGTCAACTCGATCCGTATCCTCATCCACTCGCCGTTTCAGTCGTCTTCCGATTCAAATGATGACAACCATCGACGGCGACAGGAAGCCGACTTTCGTCGCGCAGTTTTCGAAAGCAAATCGCCGGTTTGCTGGAAATCTATACCGGGTACGGTATAGTGATGTAAAATTTCATGAAAAATAAAATCTTGAAATATTTCATGAAAAAAATGGAAAAATATTGAAATATTGGAAAAATAGGTAGGCCTACAAATAAGAGAATCAAAAATAAAAACGCTTATTAAAGACTTATCATTTAAATTTTAGTAATTTAATCAGAGAATTACAAAAGTTACGCAAAATGTTCATGAATGCGTACATTCATACGTACGCTTTCAGACAAAGCTTCAGACAAATTATATTGCATTGCTGAGGCCAGATTCACGCCTTTAAATCGTAATAGACCTAAGTAAAATTTTCCAATTTTTCAACTAGCCTCGGAAATATTTCAATGTCTCATGAAATATTTCAATACTTTTTCCGAAAGGTTTTTGGGCTCACATCACTAACATCAAGTGCAAGTGAGCTCATCTTTATTTTAGTTCATAAAGGTTGTTCCACATGGACGAACTGCTGCGAACAGCAGCGAATTTCGCTGCGAACTCCAGCGAATTTTGACGTCACATCGCGAATTTTGACGTCATGCCGCGAATAACCATTTCAAATGGGACGCGATCTGGCCAACGAATTCTCCAGCGAACTATGATGTCATTTCCTGCTATCTGCAGGAAACTTGACCGGGAAAAACACCAGCTGTCTTCCGGTGAAAAAATCCGCTGTTTTGATTGGCTGCAGAATCTGCGACGAAAGTAGGCAAGCGGCAAAAGTTCAAGTTGGTGATTTTTCTACGAACTCGTTCGCTGCCGTTCGTTGCGAATTCGCAGTTGTTTGCTGGCGTTCGCCAAGAAATTCGCAGCTGTTCGCGATGGTCACGTGACACAGAATTCGCTGGAGTTCGCGTGAAATTCGCTGGAAAGTTCGTCCATGTGAAACCACCTTTACTCGTCAACTAACTATAGTTTGAGCTGGAAAAGTTCGACATAACTGGTAGCTCAAACGCCATGCATATCATGTATTCTTGTTTATGAACTTTTCACCTCAATATAATAAATTGATTAGGCCTAATTATTAGTAACTAAGTATTTATTAAATTTCTAAATTGATTAATTATTCGTAACTAAGCCTACGTATTTGATTAAAAAATGGCAATTATCATCGATAGTTAAGAGAAAAATGTTAAAGATAAGAAAGGTAAAATATTTGAAAAAAATTTGAAATTCAATTAATTAAAAACCAATTGCAGGGTCCCGATTTCCCCTCGCTTTTAATTTGATCTAAATCAATCCATCTAAATGATCCAAATCAATTGCTTGAAAGTTTTAGAGACATAGAATTAAATGGAATAAGTCTAGATTTTCAATTTGATCTAAATCGATTATGCATTTAAATGGTCTAAATCAATTAAACCATGATTTTGTCTCTAGACGATGATTGAGGACCAAGGCGTGGACTCGAACCTGTTCTGTTCGCCGTTCAGCGTGACCGTCGCGCTGTCCATGACTTTGGCCGGAGCTCGAGGAAACTGCGCAGCGGAGCTGAGAAACGTTCTCAACCTACCAGAGACCATCTCAGACGAGAATCTTCACTCGGCATACGAGGACATCGTGAAGTCGTTGAACTTGAACGACGACCTGCAGAATGGCGAACTTCCGTCCATCATGAAGTGCGCCAACAGGATGTACGCCGACAAATCGTTCAAGATCTCGATGGGGTTCTTCAGTACGATGTTAGAGCAATACAAGATGGCACCAAAGGCGGTCGACTTTGTGAACAATGGTGAAACAGCTCGACAGGAGATCAACGCCTGGGTGGAAGAGGTGACCAATGACAAAATCAAAGACGTCATTCCACCAGGCGTGATCAACGAACTGACCAGATCGATCTTGGTGAACGCCATCTACTTTCTGGGCAACTGGAGTAGATCCTTCCACCCATTCAACACCCACAACGCCAAGTTTTACGCGCCAAACTCGACTGTCAAGACTGTCAAGATGATGCAGATCTGCAAGAAGTTTTTCTACTCCGATAACAAAGGCTTGCAGTGCAAGGTGTTGCAACTGCCCTACGTTGGCGAGCGTCTGAGCATGTTTGTCATCTTGCCTAACAAAGTCGACGGCTTGGCAGCTTTCGAAAAGCGAATCTGCCAGGGTAACACTTTGGCCAAACTGCTGAAGGTGCGCAATAACCAGCACGAGGTACAAGTTAAAGTGTCCATGCCGAAATTCAAGTTGGAATCGACCATTCGGCTGAGCGAATACATCTTGCGTCGAATGGGCATCCGGGATCTGTTCCGAATGCGCAACGCCGACCCGTCTGGCATAAAGGATGACGAGGAACTTCACATTTCAACCTTCATCCACACAAGGCCTTCTTGGGCGCCAACGAGGAGGAAATGGAAGCTGCAGCAGCAACCGGTTTCGTGGTAGGACGGGGATGCGGACAGTATTGCAAATTCATCGCTGACCATCCTTTTATGTTCCTCATTGTGGACAAGACCACGAAGTTGATCCTGTTTGCCGGACGTCTCGTCGATCCTCCGGCCAGTGATTGACCGTCTTGAAAACACCTACCCAGTTCAACTTTATTTATCGCTTATTTGAATTTATTCGCACAAGTTTTGCGTAAATAAATCGATTTTATTGTACACGTGTAGTTCTTGCAACTAAATATATGTCTACAATATGTTGTCGCACCTACCAAATATCGATTCTTATATGTATAATTGATTAATTGTACATGCAGGATTGCAGCTGCAATTGTGCATTGCAATATGTACAGGGTGTCCGAGAATTATGGACCCAGTTTTGAATTTGAATAACTTTTTGAAATTAATTCAAAAACATTTTGGTTTTTACATATTGTATATTAAGGTCGGAAGTTTTTTTTGAAGTAACTAACTTTAATGCACGTGCTCAATATGGCAGCCATTATTAATTCGAAGTCGAACCATACGTCTCTCCATCTCTTGCCATGTGTTAGCCAACAGGTGTCACCGATTCCAAAGCCTGGGTAATTCGGTGCCGCAGCATCTCGACGTTAAGCACCTTTGTCTTGTAGACTCTTGTCTTTGGTGTAGCCCAAAGGAAAAAGTCCAAAGGTGTGATGTCCCGAGATTGTCAGGCCATGTTATCGGTCCATCACGGCCTATCCCACATTGAAGAAAGGTCTGGTCGGGGAAGTTGCGCACGTCTAGTATGCTCTGTCTATGGGGCTACACCAAAGACAGAGTCCTACAAGACAAAGGTGCTCCCCAGGCTTTGGAATCGGTGACACCTGTTGGCTACCTAACACATGGCAAGAGATGGAGAGACGTATGGTTCGACTTCGAATTAATAATGGCGGCCATATTGAGCACGCGCATTAGTTAGTTCGGCCTACTTCAAAAAAAACTTATTGAACTTATTTGAAAGTGTTATAGACATAGAATCAAATGGGGTAAAATGTGAAATGGAATTCCAATTAAAAGTCAACTTCAAGTGTAGATTCTTAATTCGAACTAAATAGATAATGCATTTAAATGATTTAAATCAATTAAATCATGATTTTATCTCTAGACGATGATTGAGGACCAAGGCGTGGACTCGAACCTGTTCTGCTCGCCGTTCAGCGTGACGATCGGTCTGTGCATGACTTGCCCACGGTCGTACCGGTCGTAAGACCGTGCTCTTGCCGGAGCTCGAGGAAACAGCGCGCCGAGCTGAGAAACGTTCTCAAGTTGCCCAAGACCATCCGGCGAGAATCTTCACTCGGCATGCGAGCACATTATAAAGTCGTTGAACTTGAACTTCGACCCGGCAATACAAAACGGGACCAAAGGTAACGTCGTCAGGTGCTGCCATCTAGCGGCGTATGTTTTACGAACAGACAAATACACGATATTGCCGCTTTTGCGCAATTGCGACGTTACAAAGCTCGGCCATTTGTGTTATTTTTGTGTGAATTTCGTATCAGCTTGAAATTTAAGCCTCTTTGCACGAACTAAATCTAGTGAAACATCGCCAGGCAAAATAGAATGGTGGACGTACGCGGAAATATGGCCTTCCAGCATCAGGCGGGAACAGCCATGGAGTGTTTAAGCGTAAGTTTTTTTTCCATTTGACGCAGGGAAGCCCGCGTAGGCTAACTTAAAACAGCTCGACCCACCCTTATTTTTGCGGAAGTGAATCACTTCCTGGTTCCATAATTTTACGTTGATTCATGCGCCGGCCGACCCTCAACGCGCGTGGGCCTCTTGGGTGACTCGTGGCTCCACAATTCACCAAAAACTGCCTGTAAACAAAGTAATAAACTCCAGCCATGTACCATGTAGCCATCCATGTGAAGCGCCTATCGCCGTAGGCCTAGTCCTGTACGAATTAGGCCTAATTTAATTTAGGCCTCCCTCGGCCTAACTCGATTTAGGCCTACCTAGACCTAACTTAATTTATGCCTAGGCCTAACTCAATCTAGGCCTGGGACCAACTAGTTAGGCACGCTAACTAATTTAAATGTTTATTATATAATAATTAACACGCTTATTAGAAGGTAATAGACAGGATATTAAGCTACACGTCGCAAAATCAACGGAACTCTTAATTAAACAATTAGGTTAGTTGTACCAAAGACTATACCTTTGGTTGTACGTGTCTAAATTATTCTGGCTAGACGCCAAAGCAGGGATATTTTACAAATAAGTTAAAATGACGTCAATTGACACGATAAGCTACACGTAAAGATAAACGGAACGCAAAATAATGACGTCATTTCGACTCATTTGTAAGATATCCCTGCTTGGCGTCTAGCCAGATTGATTTACAAATGATCCAGGGCTAATTGTTTAGCGTTACGTTGATTTTATAACGTGTAGCTTATATCCAGTCCAATAATAATAAGTATTACAAGGTGATTTAAATTAATTAGCGTGCCCTTCAACGGCGTTTTGCTTATTTGTAGATTCCGATCAAGCTAGCTAAGGAGCCTGGCATTGACGCTGACGGTCTTGAAGTTCTCAAGTGTGGATTCAAGATAGGCGGAGGAATTGACCAAGACTACAGAAAATCGCCTCAAGGTTACACAGATAATGTAAGTACGAGGTGCGGGGCAAATTGTAGGCCTACCTGGTTCGTAACTTTGTATACCAGGTAGTATTGATGTTTAAAACTTCTCAATAAATGATCCATGAAAAGATGCCAAAGGCAATATTTTAAGGGTTTTTGGATTTTGTGCATTTAACATTTTATAATCTTATTTGAGAGGTTTTGAATACGGTATGTATTCAAAACCTCTCATAAATAAGCACCGAAACGGCGAAAAAATTAAATGGGTCTAAGAAATTAGAGGACGCAAAAACAAGATGTCGCAAAAATCGAATTTGTCAAACAATTCAAACCAAAACAATCCAAAACAAAACCGTGGTTACGCCGCTGCTTACATATGTTATTTTATGCACTTGGTAAATGCAGGATAAAACCTACATTTGTTGCTTTAATATTTAAATATTCACTCCTATCGGTCTGTGCAGGGAATCTACGTGACTGAAGTTCACGAAGGCAGTCCGGCAGCTAAAGCTGGCCTCAGGATCCACGACAAAATTCTTCAGGTCTGCGCGCTTTCATAGAACGACAAACCCTTTTCTTCAATAAATTTCATAAAATAACCAAAATCTACTCATCTATCATGTAATGGCGGGCTTGGTGGCTGTCGTCGAGAAATTGTCTACAGAGCTTAAACGTGTTTTGTCAAAATTATTTTTCGAATAGGTAAATGGATACGATTTCACGATGGTGACGCACAAGAAAGCTGTGGACTACATAAAGAAGCATCCTGTTTTAAACATGTTGGTGGCGAGGAAGGGAGTTACCCAGTCCTGACTTGTTCATGAAAGTCTTGATGATTTTTGGGCCATTGCCAAGGGACTCAACTCTGATTTTTTTCATAATTATATTCCCTTTCCCTCTCTTACTAGTCTGCGATTTTTTCTTAAATCAGGTAAATGTATAAGGTTATGTGAGCACAAGTGATGTGGCAAAGAAAAGTACCTTTAACTTGAGTTAAATACTTAAA
The DNA here is from genome assembly GCA_034700265.1 of Polyzonium germanicum. NCBI lineage: Eukaryota > Metazoa > Arthropoda > Diplopoda > Polyzoniida > Polyzoniidae > Polyzonium > Polyzonium germanicum. The sequence continues at coordinate 18,107 of JAQIYI010000288.1, forward strand.
AAAGCACGTGTATGTGTGTATTTTTGGTATTTATGCATGAACTTAGGGTTATTTCAGGTGGATTTTATTTTGCGTAATTTTTTTTAAAAATTTCAAATTAACTTAAGTGTGTAATTAAATAGCCAATTTTTGTTTTTGGCCATTTGACCTCACCCGACCTCTCAGATGTGATCACATGGTTGAAAATGTACTTAATCTTTAAAACGTTATCTTTACATTTATTTGTGTACTGGTATGCAAATTTTTAAATTGAATTCTCTCAAAAAAATAACTCGAAAATCAATTTAAAAATCTAAGTTCGATTCAATATGGGGCCACTATTTTGATTTACACAATCGCTCGATGTATTTTTGAAATCTATTGTAAATATTTGAACCAATAATTGTAGCTTTAAATAAAACTTAATTTAAAAAAAACTTACACGTACATGTGCCCAATTATTTTCATTTTCTTCTACGTAATTCACGTTAAAGGGTCAAATGCTATATTGCTGTGTGACAATGTCAATTACGGTACCCCTAGTGTTAAAGGTACCGACCTTTAAAAAACCTAAATATTTTTTAATTGATTTTTTATTACAAATTAAGAAAATAAAAACTATGTTGTTGAAAGAGCGGATTAACATACTTTTTGTTTAAACCGGATGAATTCAAAATTGAATAATAATAATACGACTGGCTACGATATATCGGCGTAGATGGTCGTCAACTTATGCGTCAGATCGTCCTCATGCTGCCCAAACAAGCGCGGATGTTTGACTTGCCGGTTGGCGCTGGCATCTAAAGCATCGAAAAATTCGTCCACACATAGGTCATGGTACTCTGAAATGGGAACAATATGCATTGGTTTAAGGAATAAATTTCCTTTAATTCAATGATTCTAAAAAAAGCAAAAAATAACTAAATAACTAAACTAAGAAAAACCGTCAAATTAAACTTGAAACACCTTTAATTTCCGTATTTTTTAGTGATTTAAAATCGTTCCCGTACCGTTATTGAACAAAATGGCGTCTCGTAGAAATTGAGATTCAGCTTTCGAAACTTCACAGTTTGGAGAGATCGATGAGCCTTCGAACATGTCATATTCAGTCCTGCAATGAAAATCATAAGCGACATGGTTCACATTGCGCTCCAGAAATATAAGCCAACAAGAAAGCGTAATTGTGCGTAGTTTGCGCAGCAAAGCTAGTCTGAGGGAAAATTCAACGAACCAATTTTGTTCTTTGGCCTGAACATCACCCGTCGGTTGGTAATGATGTCCGAACGGCGTCGGGCTCTCGCGATCCGACTGTGAACCACCGGAACTGCTGCGACGCGACAAATTCGCATCCATCGCACCTAGAAAATGCGTTTTATTAATAGACGTCAAATCAACCTTGCTATATTAAAATCGATTTACATTAAAACATACAAACGAGTACGGTATTTAAAAGGCATTTTTTTGTGAGTATTTACCAAAAAAATGATCACTAGATGAAATATTGGAGTTGTTGAAGCATTGATCGACGATTACTTCAGCTGGAACGCAACGAATCTAGTTTTTTTTATTTATTTCAAATTGACTCCATTAATTTATATAGTTATTTCGCTATTCGATATATACATGTACGAGCCGTAGATAAAAATGGAGATTTATTATTTACTTTCTTGCGAATCTTTTGTTCCTTGACGACGTGATTCTTGACGTGCTTCCTCAAGGAACTCGGGTCCGTGTATCGCTTGGAACACCCGGGCATTTGACACGCGTAAGGCTTCTTTATATTAAATAGAATAAAATTAGTAAATAAGTTTCAAACATTAAATAGAAATTAATCAAATAAATAGAATGAATTGAAATTTTCAACTAAAATAGTAATAATTTATCAGGCCTAATTTCCGCCTAAACAATTTTAAACGTATTTGCCATTCAAACTATTAATTTAAAGTGTACTCCATCGAGTTTCATTTGATGTTTTTTGATTTTTGTTATATTATTTAATTTGGTTATTTTAGAATTAATCAAGATTGATTCGAATTAAATCTGACCACTTTCCAGAGCACTTCCGGTAAAACTGTGCAACCAGTCGTAACGTGTCTGCGCCAGAGGTCACCCCTCAACATGAAACTGTGGGTTCGAAGCCTAGACGCTAATCCGCTACCTTTTTTATTTTTCTCTTTATTAAGTTAGTAAACTATTATTTGTGTTTGCAAAAAAGTTGCTGTATCGAACACAAGAGTTAAAAATAACTGCTGAAAACTACAAGTTGTTGGAAAAGTTATTCATTTAGCATGCCGACGCGCCCTCCAATCCCTGCATATACTTTCTTAGCTTTCTTCACCAATCAGGGTGGCCACTGGTCAGCATTCCCCCTCTTCCATCGGAGGCGAGATTGGATTTCCCCCTCGTAAAGCGCTTAGATCTACCGGGGTAAGCCCCGGGCGCTCTCAGTGAGCGCACTGGTTACACATAATGGCTGAATAATGGGAATTTGTTTGGAAAGTTCTTCTTTTGGCATATGCCCACGGCGCCCTCCATGAAACATCGATATCGCATTATATCGTTTCGAATTCCAGGCCTACTATAAGGCCGATTTCTATTTTTATTTCTACGCAGCGCCCAGAAAGGGATGCGCCATCGATAAAATAGTGAATTTAAAATATCTAAATTTGTTTCTTAAACTGGAGTGCCCCTTTAACTTTGGAAAATTTCATCACTGGTGCACACTTAACAGGTACAAGGCCCTAATTTAAAAACTATACCCGGTAATAAATTAGACAATTTAAATTTTAACATTATGAATTATATGCCTACTAAAAAATGAAAATACAATAAAATTGAATAATAAAACCATTTTATTTTTTTAAAATCTGTAATACCGTGTCAACGTGGGTTCTCTGATGTTTGGCTCTGTCGGACGAATTACTAAAGGCCTTCAAGCATCCTATATGCTGGCAAGTGTAAGGCCTCTCTCCAGTGTGAGATCTAAGGTGGATTTTCAGGTTTTCAAGACGTGAAAAGGCTTTGCCGCAACCCTTGTACTAATAGAAAAAAATATACACATTGAAAGAAATCAATAACATACATTATTTTATAAATAAATTTATTAAATGATATTCGAAAGCTAATTTATCATTATTAAATATATTATTATTATTATTTATTATAATTATTTAAAAAACGCGTAGGCGGCTAGGCGCCTACCACGTACATGTACGTTGCATACAATTTTGCATGTACAAATAAATTATAAATGATAAAACAAATAAAAACGTTTAGTAGAATCATGATTATAGTGTATAATATATACACTAGAATTTGATCTATTTACCAATATTCTGTACATGACAATTAAATAAACCAAATGCTTGAAAAAACACTGAATTGTTTAGGAAACATAAAAAAACACTTGAAAATAAACATGCATTATTATAACGAATATATTCGTTTCCTTTAACAACCTGTAGCCACCTGTAACCAATTTGTTGTTCACCAGTGCTTTTTGGATGCTTTTTGTATGCTTTGTAACCTTTGTTTCTTGTTTTTTCTCACAAATAAATCTACTGTGTACAGTCCGGAACACTTCCGCTAAAATTGTGCTACCACTTAACGCGTCTGCGCCAAAAATCGCCAGAGGTCACCACCTCAACATGCAGCTGTGGGTATGAATCCTGTATGCGACATGACATTATTTTTTGTTTGTTTTTTATTAATTAAGTTAGTAAACTATTATTTCCGTCCTGAAAAAATGTTGTTGTATCGAACACTGGTAAAAATTACTCGGGAATACCGGAAGTTGTTGGTAGTTATTCTTTTAGCATGCCATTGTGCCCCAGATACTATAGAATATAAATAGACACCGCACGTGGCGATAAAATTGAAGCCAAAATAATTGCGCTCACGTGACCCATTATCACGTCATTGTCGGCAAAATGCCGGCTTACAGTGTTCTTATGATTTCATTATCTGGCGAAGTCTTTGCCAGTTTGTCTGATTCAACAATTTCAACTTGTTTGTTGGTAAGTAATATATTATTTCATTTTATATTAAATATTCTGTAAATGTCAAAAATGCTAATCCAATCAGAAGAAAATAAGTGGACGGGCTAATTTACCGACGGGCTTGTCCGCCGGTCAGTATTATCGTCGCCAGAGAAT
>JAQIYI010000289.1:0-22230 GCA_034700265.1 Polyzonium germanicum
TAACTATGAAGATCATCTTCGCTAAGAGGTACCCCCCTCACTACTGAAATTCCAGGGAGTTTCCAGACCTGTATGTAGGCCTATCGTGGCCACCGATCAAATTAGTTTTCCGCCATTATATGGTTGGCGAAGAACACATTGGCCAAAGCCTTGTCTCGGTGAAATAATCATCGACAAGACGCTGCTCTCACATATCTTATACATGTGTGTGTTACGTTAGGCCCCCGCAAAAATAGGCTTTTTGAGCTACGGTGACCTCTGTGCACGGTGGCGGTGGCGGCACGCATTGGCCACACAAGAAGAGCCACGCTGATTTCCAGAACCGACGACGCCGCCCACCCGTGGACAAACGGGCAAACGCACAAAGATCCCGCTTGCCCCACGACCCAGCCTCGCAAGACTTTCGGACGCCGCCCGGATTTCTCCGGCCGCAGTCGACGCAACAGCGGCGGCCGTGCGTGTTCCCTTTCATCGGGCCGGGCCGCTTCAGATAATAATCGGGCCAACAATCAAACGAACAGATACACACGAACGTGTACTTCACTGGGCCTAACGACTTAAAAGGAGAAATCAGTTAGACCCACCCTGTACTGTGCTGGAAAGAAATTGGTAAGGCCAGCGTGGTGTCCCACGACGCTGCGTGTAACTCAGTTCTGGTTTCTTGCATTTTTTTCATTTTGTCCGAGCAAAATAGTGGGCGGAAGCGGGCAAAGCAGACGACGAAGAATTGTTTTGCATACTGGAGTAGCCTGATCTGGTCGGAGGATTAATCCAGATCCGGCTACCTCGGTATGCAATTTAAATGGTGCGAATCGTATTTGCAATTTACCCGAAATTGAGTGCGATGAAGCGGTTGGAGAATCAATGCTGCGACTGCAGTGTGCCGGCCGGCCCTCGCCTGGGACCGAGGCCCGCAAACAGCTGACTGAGGTCGACCGTCGAATAGGCACTCGAATCGAGGAACCGAGCCACCGTGGCTCTCAGTCGCCGGTATTGCTCCTCAAACGGACTACAGTCCACACGGGCGGCACCTGAAATTGGAGGAAAAAAAGAGATCAAAACGTTAGACCGTTGCACTGGAACGCTACAAGTTCATTGCATGTGGGAGGTTTGTGCCTCCAGGAATGGGATCTTCCCAAAAGGCATAGGCGGGCACCAATGGGCACTTTAGTGGACCAGTTTAGAATGTAGCTCGTGGAAAAATTCATTTTCAAAGTGCACTTCGAATGGATTTGCGAGCAGCACATAGCGAGGCAGTCATGGCCATCAATTCAGGCATCGAATTGGGAATTTCCAGAAAAAATTGGAAAGATGGAAATATCTGTGATGTGTGTGTTTTACAAAAATGGAAACTTTGGTAATTTTATTAAGCAGAGGTCAAAAATGATTGATAAAATAGCCTAATTGTCAATTTTGTTTATTTATTTTCCCGAAACCTTCTACAATCCCAAACTACAATTGCGCGTTTATAATGGCATCCAGGGTTGCTTGACTATTTGGCAAAAAAGGACCACACATTGAACAGAGATTAATGCTTTCGCAACTGAGATTATAGTTCGTGAACTGAAATTATGATGATGACATTAACTATCCTGGCCAGCCCCAAATTGTTTTCTGACATGAGCCTGTCATATACATATCCTGGCCAACCTCTCGATCATGAAATTACGGGGGTTTTAAGGCTGTGAGGCATCTCTCATTAGACTCCAGTGACGTCATAATGAATGTGTTGCTCGGCTGGCTAACTGGCAATTAAGTGATTAGCGTTGATTGATAGGTGGTGGGGGCCACCTGCCTGCCTGCCTGCCTGCACTTGCTTCAAATTTCAAACACAAAGGAGAAAATTAAATGGCGTTATGGCGAGCTATTGTACAAATGTCAAGCCAAGGATTGTAGCAACAACTTTGCCTCAAGTCCGCAAAGGTAACAAACAGCGAAAAACGGACAACAAAACTTCATTGGATTCTCCCATAAGCTAAATAGTTTTTGTCAAAATGGTGGACAAAAACAGACGACGCAATCACTTGCACACCTCAACTTACTAAAGACCTTTAGTGCTGTATCGACTTGAAAAAATCCCAAGACAGATTGCGAATACGTCAGCCATTTTTCCATTCTGAGAGAATGGAGAAATGCAGCCGTGATCAGTGCCTGGCTTGGGACTTTTTCAAGTTGAGACCAGCGCAGCTTCCAGCCTTAAAGTTTTAGTAGAGCTTTCCATTAGATATACACCATGCAAAACGAAAAATGAGCGTCGTCTGCTAGCCGCCTTGAAAGGGAAACACTCTCATTGCGCCAACATTGAGCAGCAGCCGTTAAAGGGAAACTGGCTTATAAGTTAACATTTAGCGCTGCAGCGCTCCTAGCGGTGAAGTCAAAAAAATATTACATGGTGTATAGACTATGTAATATTTTTTGTCAGCTTGACATTTTCGCCACTGGGAACGCTGCGGCGCCCAATGTTAAATCGCGACCCTGTTTCCCTCTCCTTGCCGCTCCTCAATGTTGATTCAATGGCAAAGTTGACTGTTTATGGCGGATTGTATACGACGCTCATTTCCGGTTTGCAAGGTGTATAGGCCTACGTGCTTGTCAACTGGTAGAAAATATGAAACAACAATGAAATCATTTGAAACATTATTTATGATGAGTAGACAAACGACGCGACGATAAATTCGTACTGAAAGTATGTAGTTTAACTCATAACCGGATCGTTAAGGAATCTATTAAGCTAATTAGACGCGATGGAAAGCGATTAATCATGCTGCAGGAATAATAATCGGCCGGGAAACAAAGACAGACTGGCGGACAGACAGACAACGATGCAAAACGTGAAAACGCTGCTCGTTTCAACTGGAAATTGCCAAAAGCCAACTTGCTTCGGCCCAACCCAGCGCTGATTTTAATCACATCCCCTAGAATTAGATTTGAAGAAAAAATCTGCTAACTCTGAAAACTACAATCTATGTTTTCTTTTGGCCAGAAGAATCTCCCTCTCTAGTTAGGCCTCCCGCTCGGCTGCTTAGGCCCGCCGCAGTGCACGTAGTCGCCGCCGTGCGAGTATAAATCACGGGCGCACGTTGCAGCTTAAAAGGCTTCAATGCCCAGTCTGGCCATAGGCACACCGGTCCTCCGAGAGGCTCAAGTGGCTCAGGTCCAGCATATTACTTACATGTATAGTGGGAGCCAACCTGACATGCAATTATCTAATGGCACGCAAGCAGCTCGGAGCGAAAACCCAGAATAAATTTGCTTCACAACAACAACAATCAACGAGTGCTTCCAACGCGAGGAAAAAACAAAGCAGCAAGAAAACCAGTTACGCCTAATTGATGCATAATTTCATAAAGCAAAATGAAACAAATATTATTAGGCCTAAATATTCCTTTTTATGCGTCTGTCTAATATCCAGAGGTGATTTGGTCGGACAAAATGGTGGGCAAAAGCAGACGACGAATTGGTGCGCGTCGCTAACCACAGGCTTGAGCTTGTCTTACTCAAGCCCGTGAGCATTTCCATTATTCATCGCACGCGCGATCGATCTATAATGGGATTTAATTGGATTTCTCACGTGCAAAACGCCGTCTCGAGTGAGACAAGCTCAAGTCTGTGGTTGAAGTTGTAGCCTGAAGTCACAAGTTAAAACATTCAAAATAGCGTAATAGTACAATCGAAATGACGCTACTGATTAAATCTGGACTCATGGCTCGCAAAAAATCAGAAATAATGAAATCCATTTGGTCATTTAGCATATTTTTACGACTAACTTTCAAGTTCAGGTATTTCGGCGTGTCAAATAATTCGTCGCCTGCGTTAGCCCACCATTCTTCCAGATCAAGTCGAAACGCTCACGTTTTATGTTGGCATCCCTAGGGGTTACAACGAACATTACAACGAAAGTTAAGGCACGTTCAAGTCGAGACAGCTCTAAATGGTATTAGTGATTTCAGCCTAAGACTGGTATCACTTCTGTGCGTTTAGGCACCACGCTCAGTGAGACATGACTTGAGCAATCCTTTTTGTTCACTTTACCGCGTTTAGAGGTCCTGCTCACTGTGACGTTGAAAGCCAGGCCGGCCGGTGCAATGGCTTGAGCCCGCCAGAAGCGACTACCAGCCCAAGTCGATTATCATTATTATTTTAACCACTTCCGGTTTCAATTGTTGCTGCCATTCTCACGGTAACCACAAAGTGGCCATCTGGGAGGGTCACAATCTGAGAGGCCTTCGTCCTTTCTGAACCAAGTTTTCAGCCATCAAACAGATGTCCATGGACATGGGCCCGAAATAACCTTAGGTCCAATTGAGATGTCGTTGAACGCTATTGTGCGTGTTCAGTGTGCACACTCCACGCGTAAATAACAGGGTAGCTATTTGGCAAAAGCGTTTGCCGAGTAGCAACAATTTTCATGCAATGAGCGATTCGCATTATAATAATAATGATAGGATTTCGGGGTATCAACAGGTCCTGTGGACCCAATTAGACCCCTAGGCCCTAGAAGACAAGACAAACAGCCAAGGGATACAGGAAGGAATCGATCCCCTAATGCCCAGTGGTCGGGAGTCATAGAAGCGAGCTCTAACCGGCCTTATTGTTTCAGAGCTGGTCAAAGAAAGTTGTAGCCTAGGGTTTCGTCGTACCGCGCGATAAAAGTGGAGCAATCAGCCTATTACTGGTTGACTCGCGAGTCACCAAGTGGGCCCACTTGACTCGGACAATGGAGCGGATCGCGTGCAAACGCCGTGGCTGAAGGCCAACAGCAGAGGAAGACGAAGGCCTAGGTCGCCTCGACTCCACTACTCAAGATGATTATTATGGTGGCGACGCGATGGACTGAGGCCAAGGGGTGGGGGAAATGAGACAGGAAACAGAGTGCAATCATTCAAGCCATAAATCAGGAACCGAAGGTACTGATTTGCCAAAGTCAACGCCTAAAACTGATGCCCGCGGGGGCCACTCTGGTCTCATGCATGCATGTGTGTGTGAGGCGTCGCCACTTACGTAAGTGGCCGCTCATCCGAGCTACAAGTAAGCGGAGGCAGCTAGGGCTATCGCCATTCCAAATCATCGTTTCGGTCGTCATCATGCATGCTGGCCGTCCACCCACCACATTACAGCCAATGATGATGACGATGATTGCGATGGCCGGAGGACTGGTTAAGAGTTGAGTGGTTAATCAGCAGCGCCAGGCCTCCAGGCTGCAGATTTCCTTTATATTAGATTACAATGGCCCCCGGTCAACGCAGGAAATCGGCTCGGCAGACTGCAGGCCTAACTGGCGAGCGAGCAGCTCGGACATTGGACAACAACACGCCATCGAGGCTTCAACGTGCGCAATTATTTTTATGCTTACAGGGAGGGCAAACAAAATAAATTTGCATTTTTTGCCTTTTCAATTATTCATGTACGTCCGGGCTTAATCTGTCAGTTATAAATGGCTTTTCTCAAGAAGAAAACGAGCGAAAAAAGCTCAGTTTTATTTGACCAATTGCAATGCTGCATAGGCCTGTCCCCGTGGACTGTCACGTGGTAAGCACACGTGACAGGTTCTGCAACTTGCTTGAGTAGAAGTCTCACTAGCAGAGTGTGCATGTGCGATTCTGCGCATCGTGACGTAGCCTGCCTGCGTGAAATTACGCTATGACGTCGTGAAGCGCCATAAACGGTCCATATGGCAGCCGTTTGATGCAGACTTCTCATGACATCATAACGTCCATGGTTCCATCACGTGACACATCAAAAATCAATAAACGTTTCCGATTTTCGCCACCAGGACGCTGATTTCTCTTTGATGGCGGCTGCCCAATGTTGCCTCAATGGAAAAGTTTCACTTTTATGGCGGCTAGCAGACGACGCTCATTTCCGGTTTACCTGGTGTACAAGGTTTGACCCGTGGCTACTAGTTAGTTCTTGTTGTTGGCCAGGTGGCCGGAAGCGAACCTAACCTGCGCTCCTGCGTAGTCCACTTGGACGGCCCTCGACGAACTTCCGGCAGGCCTAGGTGTGGCCAAAGGGTTCTCACAAGAAGACACAAAAGCGGCCGGATCGTTTTCCGATCGGATGCGTCCGATAATGTCGGAGGTAATTAGCCTCTCCGCCCATGAGCTGGATACATTATAACTGATCATAAACACAATGTTACTATTAGACGATTCGAAACGCACACATGCAGAGAACCTGATTGACGCTGCAATTATTGCTCGACTGTTTGCACTGGCGCAGCGCCCGGCGCAATCAAGTGCAGCAATGCCCTGCTCCACCGACTGACAACTCGTACTGGACGTTATTTATTAGCGCGCAAATCGGATTCAGCCGTAATTATTGACGGACATAATTGCGCGCCCAGTCCGCCTACACGTGGGGCCCCAGAAGACGACTCAAGAGGCCACACGGTGCCAAAGGCTCCCTTCAGAGCTTACTTGAGAGTTTCACAAGTAGCATTGGGGCGAATCACCCTTTTATGGCTGGCAACAAAGGACTTGCAAGCGGAAGTAGATCGAATTTGCCAGGCCGACTCCGCCCACCCAATTCTTGCTTTCTCCCAACCTTGCCGTTTAGACCCAATCAAGTGGAGAATAACCCTCGATGCGCCTTACGGCAGTGGCCTAGACAAGGAGGCTTCGGGGCTTCATTTGGCCAACATTTGAGACAGATTGAAAGCATCAAACCTGTTTAAAATCTCTTCAAATAGGCCCATCTAGTTCCAATAGCTGCCGCTAGATAGCGCCAGAATAGCACGCGCTAATGACCACCCTAAATCGCTAGAATCGATATATGGAGCGCTTATTTCACATCCAAAGTGCACGTGACTTGCAATGGCACGCAACACCGCCCACGAGCAGCCTGCAGAGCACGTGACGCAGAGGGAAGCACGTGACGAACAAATTGCAATTTGTCGCCATTCTCGGACAATACACCATGTAAACCGGAGATGAGCTCGGTCTGCTAGCCGCCATGAAAGGGAAACACTCTGAGTTAACATTATGTACGTGCTATGAAAGGGAAACAGGATTAGGATTTAACATTTGAGTAGCGCGGCGCTCCTAGCGTCGAAAATGTGAAGCCTAAAAAATACATGGTGTATAGGCCTACAAGTAAAGTCAAAACTGAAACCTGAATTTGTTGAGCAAGATGCGCCCAAAACGTATCTTAGCTCGGCTGGTTTATTTTCCTCGCTCACAGCCGAAGCTAAGGAATAACAAGAATGCACAAGAATTTGTTGAGCTAAGATGCGCCCAAAACGTATGTTAACTTGGCTGGTACGAGCTGCGTATTTCACTGCAAGCTAAGATGTGCACAAGCCCAGATGCAAAGTTGTACGTTTCAGTCGCCACATGTTATCGTTTTAGCTCTGACCGTGAAGTTGGGCCTGAGCCCGCCGGCTGACCGTGAAGCCGGCCGTAATTGGCCATGACCTCCGTGGCAGACCACGTGCGCGCCATCTAACTCTCCATTAACTAATGCGAAAATGGAGGCCCATGTCAATCAGCAGCAGCAGGCCTAACAAAATGGGCGCAGTCTTTCGACCATAATGTTTGTGTGCAGCGCAGACTCTCGGCCATAATCACAGGCGATCATCATCCTCTCATGCCCATCACGATGATGTCTTCCTTTCGAAGAATCCCCGAGCGCTATCGTTTATCGTCTCCGACCAAGATAATAGGAATGATGAGCGAGCAGCTAGCGTTCACGTCAGCCATCTTGGCCGCTGTGGTTGCTCTCTCGTAGCCAGGTGGCCCAAAAAAGGCAGACAATTTTGGCAGTCGATCACGCGCCAGGCATAACGGCTACAGAAATGGCCGACCAGTCGCTGGAAAGATCATTGAATTTTCTTTGTCAAGTGCCAACTTTCTCGTTCTATTTGCACCCCGTGATCGCTTTTCCAAATAATCCCATCATCCCAATCGGATTAGGATTGGGCTAATCATGCTAATCCCATAATCTCAAATGCCATTGTCAAGTGACAAGGACGTCGTCGCTGGCTATCAGCAAGTTCTGTTGGGTCAGAACTCGCTCTCTGTAGGCATACTCCTACCATAGGCCTACTAGGGTTAGCGGTTCGATTCCTTCGTGTATCCGTTGGGTGTTTGTCTTGTCCCTTGGCTCGGGTTAGTACCTAGGACTCTTGTTATTGGGTCCGTGTGACCTGTTCACCTCCTGTTCTTCATCCTTCTTTTTAGCCGTCCTTAAAGGCCTGGCTGGTGCGTTGCTCGATGGCCAAATTGACTTTCCACGATTGATCTTTCTTGAAGGCAATTGAACGATCTTTCCAACGAATGGTCGGCCATTTCTGTAGCATGTCTACGATCGAGAAATATTAGCCGCTAAAAACTGTCCACTATTTTTGGGCCACCCTAATTCCACGCAGACCTGGACTATAGTTGGGCCCGGCCATGTTGTTGAGCATGGAGAGACCCCACACGGGGCACCAATCGCGCAACCTAATAATCTATGCCTATACGTTAAGCACGATGATCATCATCATCATCATCATCATCAATAACAATAATTACGGCCTCAAAGATATGGACGTCGACCACCATCGATGAACGAGTCCAGTTGAGCTGCACTTAAGTGGAAGATAAGAGGGCTGCGCGACTGTAGCATTGATTAGCGTGCTAGAACAGCAACTCAACTCAGCTGGACTGAAGCCCACTTATTAGGCCTCCTCAGTGTAGCGTGGCCTACAGGGTGGGTCGCGACCCTCGAGGCCATGAAATCGCTCGACTATCCTCCCTGCATAATAATCCATCAACCGAATTATTCATATTTTTGCTTCCATATTTTCCGGAAATATTTCCGAGCCAACATTGCTAAGGTTGAAATAGTTCAACTCTAGTCTAGAGGCTACGGTACGCCTAAAAGTATGTTAGCTTGGATTGAAATCTACCCCCGTCCCAGCCAAGCTAAGATACAGGTTTGGCATGTTTTAGCTTTGACAGTGCGCGCCATATCAGATTTCTAGAGCAATCCGAACGGCAGGACGCCATATATCACTCGTCGAGCGTCAACAATCAATAATTAATGTGAACCAACACGCGATGGATGATTCACTGCGCATTGAATAAACAAAGCGCGCCATTCGCATTAAATAATTGTTACAACTAATTAGTTTCTTCCGACTTGGATGAGTTCCGAGAACGAGCGACACATGTGCGCCGCCGCCATCTTTTTCCTCTTAATTACCGGTGGACGCGTGTGACGTCGCCGCGTGGACGTGACGTCACAGCGTAGGGTGGAGAGATTACAGGGTGCTTCGCAAAGCTCTCGAACAGCGAGTGTCTATCCGCTGCTCTGATTGCGTTTTGACTATTTTTGTCCATTTTGTTAGCTCAGCCTTTTCAGGAATTTGCGTACGATTAGGCTGCTGCTTTCCGTTCGACTAGGCCTAAATGGCCTAAAGGTGGGCAAGCGAGGGGGGAGAAAATGGCGCAATTACGCGTAGGAAAGTGAGGCGTGTTGCTTGACTGGAGTGACTGTCTGCCAAAGTGCAACGGCGAGCGTAATGGGTGGCCGTTTGAACCGAGATGCAGGTTAATTCGCAGGGGGCAATCGCTATGCGCGTCGTGTCACTTGGTCGCACACACAGACGTCCATCGGCCCTGCGAGCTCATCTCAGCCTGCTACAATCGCAGCAGTAATTTGCTTTTTAAACGCAGACTAATTTGCGACCACCAACCTACTTAATGTCTGCACGGCCACTAAAAAAGCATCAGAACGAGCGAACCCACGGCCATCCATCCACCTAACGAGCTTGTTTTCGAAGGCCCATGGCGGTGGCGCGGCAATGCATTAGACCAGTGTGGCTGGTTAGGCGAAATCGCACAGCAACGACTGTGGGCTGGGAGCCGAAATTGGCCGGCTGCCAACCTATCATTACCACGTTAGCTAAAACAAATAAAACATTCCCGAGCCCATTATAAGCGATGGCTTAAAAACGAGCGCTGCGAACACACCCCGCAAATTTCGCCTCTCGCGCCACGGCTCCACTCTCGCAGGCCGCTGTCTCAGCGCCAAAATAATCTCAACTTATAAGCCCCACCCTCGTGCGAGGGTATCACGTGCAGTGCTGGCGTCATTTAAATGGAACGGTCACCTGGCACGTGCGGTGTCAGCGCCCCGCCGGAAATGAGCTTCGTCGTCTGCTAGTCGGCACCTTTAAAGGGAAACACTCTCGTTCTTCTTCTTCTTCTTTTAAAATACTGGCGTTTCCTAGCCGTGCTCACGCCTTGGCTAATGTACGCCGCCAACACTCTCGTTGAGCTAACATTGAGCACGTGCCATGAAAGGGAAATAGGGTGGATTTAACATTTGAGGGACCAGGGTGCCAGGGAACATCTGAGTTTGGGCCCCAGCCCTTCTCATTTCAAACGAGTGAATTATTTGGATGAAATTCAAAAGATAGCTTGAAACCCTAGTAGTCTTGTGAAATGCGCTCACTAGATGGCGCTCATGTCTGGTTTTTGTAGGAATAATGGAATTTCTCTATTGATAACCAAGTGAAAAACTTGACTTCAGATACCGATACCTTGGTGAAAAAGTTAACAGAGTCGTCAAAGCCCGTCTTTGGAAGCCGATCAATGTGTGACCAGGCGGACAAACAACTAATTTAACAACAACAATTAGGCGTAATTTAATTTATTGCGGCCAACACGAATGGCTGCGCGGAGAACACTGAACAAAAGCGCCAGCAGCGGATGAATCATGGAATGCAACAATGCACAAAGTTATCAACAAACAGCTCGTTTAGCTATGTACGAACTCAACTTGACAATGGACGCCTTTGCGCTCAGCCCACTTGCTCACAGTCCGAGCGGAGGACGCAAATTCCCACTACGAGGGCAAGGCGATATTTTAGTGGGATCCAACTGGGCGCAGTTTTAAGGGATGGGATAGCACATAGGTGAGGGCTGCCAGCTGATGTGCATGTGCTCATTTCTTTTGGACATTGGCCAAAAGTCTTTGTCGAATGTCAACTAACTACAGACCATGTAAACCGGAAGTGGGCGTCGTCTGCTATCCGCCATTAAAAGTTAACTTTGCCTTTAGACTCAACATTGAGCAGCCACCATGAAAGGGAATCAGGGTCGCGCGATTAACATTGAGGGCCGCAGCGCTCCCAGTGGCCAAAATCTGAAGCCTGCAGAATATTACATGGCGTTTTTGATTGTTCGCAATAACATAGCGAGACGGCGCTACTTTTTGAACGCTCCTCGCGTCGTCTAAGCAGGGAATGTGAACGAATCAGAATGGGCTCCTAACAAGGCGGCTTAAAATTAAGCCTCTTTTGTCCGCTACTTACGTTGGGCCTACTTAGCTCACTTAAGCGAAGTCGCTGCTCGAGTACCCGCCTACGCACATAAGTCGACATGCTGACGTCACAGCCCAACTGAACACAATGGAGCGCTCTTTCACGTGCGTTAAATCTATTCACCATTGTTGTACGCGGCCATTGTCCACTGATAAATATGCAATCTGCATATTCTCTTAAGCGCATATTTTGAATGCATATTCAATTAAAGCCACGAACATGGGCCTAAACCTTTTGAGCGCCTTTTTGAGGCTCCGTGGAGCTCGCTAGGCGCGCTCAAAACTTCATGTGTTCAAAGCATATATTTTGGCATTTTTAAAGCATATTTAGGACACATGCTGACATTCATCATGGATTTATCCTCACTTTTAAATCACATTTAGCCAGGCTTTATCGGGCATATTATTTAATGTTTCAATCCGGTCCGGTCTGCTGACAAGCGTCCTATATTTCAGGAACATAGGCCTTCGCCGTCGTCATCAACAGTAGGCCTATCTGGTTTCGTAACCAGATCTGTTGAGCTATAATATCGCTGTGACAACCCATCAATGAATGGCTTTTTATTTGTTTGCTTTCTCGGAGGCAGCAAACAATGAGCCAGTCGGTCGGTCAGATAACGAGCTCGCCATCTACGCCAACTGTCAAGTGATGACATTGGGCGTCCGCCTAACCGCAGCCCGCGCTTGTCTAATGAAGCGATATCAGTGTATGTGCGCCCATTGTCTGCATTGCATGACCCGGAGTAGACATAGCAGCCGGCCCGCGGCATCCGAGCGCCCCACCTGTGCAACTATTTGCCGTGCATTCGAGCGGCTGACGCAAAGATCATCAGCGGCAAATTGGTATAATTAAACAAACGGTCGCTGTTAATCACTGTCACAATCGCACAATTGAGGCGAACAAGTCGAGCCTCGGCCTAGGCCTGGCCAGCTATCGATATGCCAGCGAGGGGTTTCACGAATAAATAACGCACTCGCACGATTGTCTACGGCTGGAATCTCTTTTAGAGCTGCAGTCTCGACTTGAAAAAATCCCCGGACAGGCTGAGACTATAGGCCTGTGTCGACATTTCACATTCAGAGAGAGTCTTCAAGTCGAGACATCTCTAAAAGTCATCCGTGATTCCAGCCTAAACAAATGAAAAGCGAAAAGGGATCCCACCAGGTATAAATGCAAAATAGAAAATATCGATACCGCATCGAAAATAGCAATAAATGTCGATGTTTCATCGGAAATGCCGATATTTTCTCGAACAGATTGAATAATAAGTTATTTTGTTTTAAACTTTAGGTATCGGTGGCCCCAACTTAGCTTGACACCACAAAAGCTTCCAAATATGGCCACCAGAGGGACGCGTTCTGCGAAACAATGTTTGCCCTACGGGAGCGGCGGTAACAAAACGTCTTTGTTTTGTCCACCACGCTAAAATAAACATGGCTGCCGACGGCAGACGAGAATTAGGCCGGATCACCTGCGCAAAAATGATCTCACTCGACGGCTCGGCTCGATTTCGACGCGAATTAGGCGGGATTAAAGGGGGTGAGTCGAGAGAGAGCTGAGCCACTCGAGAGGTTAATGCGATTTCTAATGGCATTATAATAATCAGGCACAAGCAGACACAATGCAAGAATCTCTACACATTCAGTCTGATTACAGGGTACCCATATGTACGAGGAGCTGCGGCCATGGACTGGCAGCGCACGAAAGCGTGTTATTAAGTTGATTGCGAGTGATTTGATCGCAGATTAATGAGAAAAGGATGTTGTCGAAGAGCGACGAGAGACATAATGCAGAGAGCGATATTAGATTAGCGATAATGGCGATTAATGGCCGTGGTGCCCGCGGCGATCGCATTGCTAACTTCCAAACAGCGGAAACAATGCAAAGAGGCTTTTTTTTACTTAAATCTTTGTTCATAAAGTAAGTAGGGGCGGACTCGGCGAACGAAAGGAAACAAAGGCGCGAGATGAACCTTCAGCGCGTCCATGTAAACACACACGCTCACGCAGCGTCTAATTAAGACATCATTTTCGCGCGGCCAAAACAGGAAATTATGCCTTTCGAAACCAATAGCTGCATAAATCATCTTCTCCGTACTCTCGATCCAAGTGAATGCAAAGGATGGCATGTTCAGGCTGGAAACCCACTAATAATATGGCCCAGCACTACGCACTAATGAGATTCTGATTATTTGATGAAATCGCTCGCCCTACAAGCAAATCATCCTCAGACTAATCGGACGCGCAGTGGGAATTATCCTTGAAACAAGCGGGGGAAAAGCACGGAAAGTTTTGTTTCTTGGATCAGGTGCGAACAAAGTAGCAAATTGTGGCACGGCCGACGTCCGCATGCTTTTCAGATATAGAATATAGAACACACGTGCCATTCGAGTCTACACTTGTAGTAGTCCTTCGTTCGCTCGGAAAATTAATCCCGTCTGTGTGACATTTACTTTGTTCCCCGCACGCCTATGCCTGCATGCGCATCGCACTGTCTAACCGCAAGTTCCAGAAAATTATGAAACAGGTGCACATTAAGGGCCGTGTCACAAACCACTGACTTGAGCTTGTCTCACTCAAGTCAGTCTTTTTTCACGTGAGAGTATCCATTGAGTTCCATTATTCACGTGCATTCTCCAGATTGCGATCTTGAGAACGCACCTGGCATATCAGTAACCATATTGTACATTACCAATGCTCAATAAGTTAAAAAAAAGTGATTCAATGGAAATTGTCACGTACAAAACGCCGACTTGAGCAAGATAAACTCGAGTCTGTGGTTAGTGACACGGCTCTAGTTTCATTTTAAGACAGCTGCACAAATGTACTATTATTGCTTCGCCTGAAAACCAGCGTGCCTTCGAGCCACGTACTGCAAATGACGTCGCCCAACAATTGTATCATGTCCAGTACACCGCTCGACCGCCAATCTGATTTTCCATTCTAGAGGAAGGATATGAATGAAGGTCATGGTCTTACCTTCGTCTGCGGCGGCTCCACTGGCCTTCGCGGCCTTTTCTGGGTCGAAGATGTAAGCGTAGAAGCACAACTGGTCGTAGAGTTGAGTGTCGGAGTACTGTACGCGTGAAATTAAGTGTTCACAATTAGGCGACGTTGAAACAAGTACGAATAATTCGAGTTGGAAATAGAAAAGACCACTCGCAGAATCAAATGGCATGCGCATCTGCCTGTCTCATAGCTTACAATGTTAGATTCTGTTAAGATTATTTTTTACTTGTGCTGAATTAACGGGTCATTGGGGCCTTTTGTCAGTGTATTTGTGAATAAATAAATACAGTGTAAGTTGTTTGTCCGATCACATCACGCACACGCTAAAAGTACG
The DNA here is from genome assembly GCA_034700265.1 of Polyzonium germanicum. NCBI lineage: Eukaryota > Metazoa > Arthropoda > Diplopoda > Polyzoniida > Polyzoniidae > Polyzonium > Polyzonium germanicum. The sequence continues at coordinate 14,654 of JAQIYI010000289.1, forward strand.
TGCTTTTAGAGCAGGCCCATCAGGTGACAATGTCCTTCGTTCGGACGATTGGTTGCGTTACAAGCTACTAGCCTAGTCAGTTTCTTACCTCTTGATGAAACGATGCTTTCGAGCAGGCAGTGCATAGCGGTTGTCCGCCTTGGAAGCGCCCTGGTAATTTGCGAGACCGGTTGCCACAGATGGGGTCCTCGCAGACAAGCCACCCCTGGAAGAAAAAACAAGTTCAATTTTTAACAAAAAAAAATTAAATCAATTAAATCAAAAAAACAAAACAATCAAATCAATAGGTCTTTTCCGTCCTGTGAAATAAATATAGATTGCTGCCCTGCACTCAGTGCACTTACTTGGTAATATTTCTGGATGAATCGGCGGATGTCTCTCGTCAAGCGATTGCATAGATTGTTGACGTAGTCCGCAGGACTCGAATTACAACTGGGATTCGAGCACCGGCTTAGTGCGCACGCCATGTCCTCGCCCTAGAGCAAGGTCATAAGATCACAAATGGGATCAGTAGCGTGTGCTGTGTAACTAATAGTCCGAGCGAGAATGGCGACGAGGGACAACGAGCGACGTGGGATTTTGTTATCGTAGGTGCTTTTAATGTTCACGTGCCAACAGACTCGCTCGGACAATAAATGAAATGCACACCGAACTCACTTCTCCTCTAAACGGCGAACTGAGGACGTTTTCTTGGCCACAATCGGGTGCGAAACAGGTGAAAGAAAAGGGCTCACAGGCTGCGAACCTTTCGGCGTCGGACTGCGACTTCGAGCCTAACATTGCCTCCTCTTCGGCTTCCTCCGGTCGAACGTGGCTGCTTTTCTTGTACGAAGTCGGATCGAGACCTGGAGAAAACAGAAATGGCATTCAATGGGCATGTCCGAAAATTCCAAAGTAAAAAAACCTCATGGATCAATTGATTGTGGACTAGCTGACCAAGACATTCGGCGATGACTATTGCATCCAACTGTTCGAACGGGTCGCACAATCTAGAAACAACCGGATGCACTTGGTGAGCCGAATAGTAGTCCTTGTCTAAACAAACAGCAGCGAATACAAGTGACTTGATCAGAATTATGCCCGGACTCCGCATCAGCGTCTAGTGTCAAAATGTAGCGTCAGCTACTGCGGTCCAAGCCTAAAACTTACCGATCTTAAGGACGTCATTCGTTTTGAGCTCGTCCAAATGGAAGGCTCTTTGCATCGCACTCAGGCTGCTTCCATCCTGAATCACAAAATTGAAGTTCACATACAAGGGCCTAAATAATTTGCATTTGAGGCCTACAAGTCCAGGTACTGGAATAGACTATTTTATGATGTGCTTTCAATAGTGCCTTGTATTATAGTCACAGGTGAGAGATTACCTGGCAGATGACGTATGCAACTGTGTCTCCTTGTTTCAGTTTCTTTCCACTACGAGAATTGAGCCTGAGAGCGACGTTGACGTGAGGAACGTTGTTCTTGTCCTGATAATCCTCGGGGTTCTTCGTCAGTTGCTACGTCCGAGTATTAAATAACGGAAGTAAGTTTTTTGTTTTCCCTTCGCCCTTTATTTATTTGGAACACTTAAGCGAGGCTTGAACGATGTAAATATTCACCTTAGTGATGGTGAACTTTGAGAGCGGAATTTTATCCTCACGAATCTGAATCGTCAGGTTGCGAAGGTAAGTCTGAATTGCCTCCATCACTTGGTCCGTTTGGTTCCCAGAGAGGATTTCGTGGATGACATAGCTGCATAAATAAATAAGTTCATTTATTTATAGATTTGAGTGCAGGGTCGATTAACGTGATAGCCAACAATCGAGCTATTACCGTCCAGCGTCGGAGGCCAATTCGGACCAGTCACGACGAACGACGTCCAACCCTTTGACCTCTTCGGTAGTCGTCAGCTCCCCGTTGGGCAGCCTCTGGACGCTCAAGGCGGCGTACTTCTTCTTTTTCAGCAGCAACATTGGCTTGAATATGCCGTCTATGTCGATTTCCAAGTTTCTGTACAGTTTGTTGATTTCTGACTTCAACTGTACGAAATAATCCAACGGTTTCAAAGGTAAACAAAAAATGAGAAGAAAGCCCAAACTATGCTTCTTCTTTAGCAATTTATAAATTAATAAAATAAGCGACCTTAATGCCTAATTTGTAGACTTGATCTAGATCTGTTGATCCTGAGTTGATCATAAGGGAATCAGTATCGCCGTAAATTACATCAAGACCGATCTAGAAATAGGCAAAGAAACGGACGATTAGATTAGGGCTGATTCTTTCTTGCATCTTTCTCAATTAAAAGATGGCAAAAAATAAACGAACGATGGAAATTTTAAACAGCAAATAGATATCGCTTAGGTCTACCTTCTGAACCAACTCTTTGGTCTGCAAGAGGATTTCGCGCCCCTTTGCCGTAATAAACGCTGCGAGGTTCTTGGCGTAGAAGCGCGAATTGGCGAACCCGAGGCAGCCGTACATGCTGTTCGCGGTCAACTTGAGCGCCTTCTGCCGGATGTCGTACTGGAATCCATCAAAGAACAATAAATTCGAAATTAGAATCGTCCCATTGGGCTTAGATCGGTATCATAGACACCACTGTGAAGAAAAAAACCTGGGCTTTGCTATCAGGATGCACATCAGGTGCGTTGAGAAGTTGCTTCACCAGCCGGCGGCTCTCGACTAGCTTCCGGATTTCTGTCGGAAGGACACCAGTAGGGCAATCGGCTGAGGGAACGTCCAACGGCGCAGTCTTCAAAAAATAATAAAATTATTACATGAACCGTAACGTTGAAAAATGAATGTCCAACCTCGTCGGACGTGTTCTCAGTCACTGTGGACATGGTCGTAAAGCAGACATTGAACTCCTGGATTATGGACGGGTACAAACTGTTGAAGTCCATCAGCAAAATGTATTTATCGTAGAAACCTTGACGAATTAACATAAAGTACCCACTGTAATTAAAATGACCTATTTTACAAGAAATGCTAAGTTGAGAAAATAAAAAGCTCGCCTTTCTTGGGTTCAAGCACCAATCCACCGGAGTAGGCTGGCTTGCGGCGACCAGCAGCCGTTTTACCGGCAGCTTTGTTGGCAGTTCCGTCCGCTAGGTTGTTGTCGTCGTTGTCGTGCGAAATCGCCGCTTTCTTTCCGTACTGTTTGTCGGGCACGATGTAATCTCTCTCGGTGAAGGCGTGCAAAAGCAGGAATTCGTTGCGCTCGGATCGACCTCCCAACAGAGTTCGAGACTGGCGAAATTAGGACGTAATCAGTCAGTAAAATAACAATTTACCGCAATTTAATTATTTATGAACTTATTTACTCACCATGACATTTCCGGCGATGTTTGTTATCTGCAAGGCTAGCGGTACAGCATTGATCTCGCACACCAGCTGCAGGCAATAACTGGCATCCAGCAAGCTCCACTCCATGAACGAGAACAGCTCTTTAGATGAACTAATCAAAAAACAAACAATACAAGATTTTTATTCACTCGAAAAGCAAAAGCGTGCCTAGTAAATTATCAAAATTTACTTGTAAGCTGCTCTCGGATCCATGTCCACTCGTTCCTTCCTGAGGACGAGTCGAGTGAGGTGAGTGAGGTCGTAGCTCTTGCTGCGCAATAACTCCTTGGCGATGATTTTGATGTCGCATAGAAGGCGACCGGAAGTGGCAATCCCACGGTTTCCAGGCTAAACATTAAAAAAATTAAAAGAAGCCAATTAAACAGGATTAATAAATACAAAACCTGCCGTCGGTATCAAAAGTCTTTATTATAGACCCTGATACGAGATTCTCGGTGAGAACCTATCCCTAGACAAGTTAACTAGTTGGATATTTCAACTGCATTATGGAGGCCCAGGAGCCATGTGGCCACCCTACTAAATATATATAACTACTTTCTAGTGGGAGGATAATAGCATGTAATGACGAACATTATTTTTGGGCATCACGGTCCTCTTCAAGCGACCAATCCGAGACCAGTTTGGCACTTTGTTCTCATGAAGACGATTGAGCAAGACATCCAAGTCAAAATTTACGACATCGTGACCCTGGAAAAGGAAAAAAACCAAATTTTCGTTAATTAACTTCTTAACTAGCAACCAGTTCTAAATTCTACTTCAACACAGTTCCACATACCACAATGACATCTGGATCCATTTTGTGAATTTTGGCCAACAAGAACGCCAAGAGAGCCCGCTCTGTGTCCATTCTTTCCACTTTGATGCGTTTCTACGTGGTCGGAAGAAATAATTTTCAGATCTAACTTCTCAAATTATCTGCAGCAATAATGGACGAATAATGGAAATTTACCTGACTAGAAACGAGCTCCTTAAAATTAAAAGGAAAAATGCCGTCACTTGGTCGCGTTATAGCTAGGAAATATAAGACACACACACAGAACAAAAGAATCAGTTAGGAGTCAACTTTTTATATTCAAATTCTAAAAAAGAATTTGACCAACCACAGAAATGTTCTTGAAACGGAGATTTCGGAGCGGCCTTGTCGAGCGGAAACTTGTTATGGACCAAGCAAGACGCGGCAACGATCTGCGTATTTAAAACAATCAAAATGTTAATCAATTCAAAGGAAAAATTATGTACCGGTAAGCAAAGTTGAGTAACACTCAACAACTATCATAATTCAAAACGTACCTCGTTTAAATTAGACTTGTGATTCATGACCGTCTTGAGACCCAGCGACAAGATGGTGACGGGCGGAATGTCTTTATTGAGAAGAACCGATATGTGTTCCATCTTAGAGCAAACGACCTGCGATGAGAATAAAGAAACGTTAACTGCGAGCACATCTGGTCTTTGTAATAAAAATAAAACAATGGCGAATAAACCAACCTCTGTCTTACACCAGCTGATATGGAGACTCGACAGCTGCGGGCATTTGATCTCGAGCCAGCACGGCCCCATGATGCGACGATCCAAAAGCAACAATTCCAGGCTGGAAGTGTTCGTTCCAAATACATCGGAAAAAGTCCGTCCCTTCAGATCAGAAGGCAGCTGCGGCGACTGCGCCTAATTGCAACAAATAAAAATACATTTTAAAAAGAAGTAAGAATATCAGAAAGAACCTTCTCTAGCTTGTAGATTTGATCTTCAAAACAAATTAGAAAAATGAAGACATTGAAAAAGAAAATAGATGTGAAGCGGAAAATTTATGAAATTTACCGAGTATTTCAATTCCAGGTACTCGGTGGCTTCGGGAATGCCGAGGCGATCGAAGCAGTAGTTCTTGTTGATCTTGCGTGAACGAAACTGCATTATTTTCCACTTGTTGGTCAGCAATTCGCTGACCTCATTGTAGACGTCGACGAAGGTCACAAGATCGTCGGTCGCTTCATTTCGCGCGACGTCAAGCTTCTACATGTACGGGTAGACTCAAATTAACATTACTCGTAACTCAGTTTATTATTAATTTAAATAAATGATTTAATAAAAACGCAAATCATACTCTGTCTCTGGGTAGAATCAACACTTTACGCTCGATGTTTTGGACAATGAGGCAGCAGCTGACGTAAGTCTCGGACGGCTGGAGCTGAATTTTGCCAAACAAATAAACGACACCTAGCAATAACAACGAAAGCATTAAGCCCCAAACGAAAACTTTAAGTCCTATGCGGTTATAAAGTCGCAATCGTTAGTTTTCCTTAGAAGGACTAAGGAATACCAATCTAAGTATAAAATGCTAAACAAAACGAGTAAACATGACTAAACGCACCTGGCTGTTTAAAATAGTCCTCGTAAGCATCGAGCCAGAAGAAATTGAGCACCGAATCTCCGCTTTCGTTCGTCGTAACCGGTAATCCGGAATCAGCTGTGTTGAATTCCGCCACGACCTCACAATCAGTTGCAGCTTCCAGGGTGGCTTCCTCCAGCACTGCTTCGCAAAGATCGTCCCAGTTGTCCGCAAAGCTTGCCTCGCAAAGTTTATTCCTTTTTTTTAAGTATTCAAATTCGGTATATAAATATTTCCAAAAGATATTTTCTTTTGAGATTTATTCATTTTAGAGAACTTACTCTTGCGAGTCGACAACCATGGGCTCGGTAGCAACTGACGTGAAGACCTCGGCACTACCCTTTTCTGCCGTCTTCGAAACATCGACCGCGTCCGCAGTCGCGGCAGTCTTAGTGGAAACGCTTTCTCCCACCTCCATCGGTTCGTTGAAGTCAAAGTCGCAGATGTCAGAATCGTATTCTTCGATGGTGGCACACAGACGTTGCTGGTAGCTGAGAGGTTTCGGATCATCATCCTTTTTAAATAATGCGGACTTCTTCAAACCGCTATCGTGGTAATGGTCGCTAACGTCTACTTCGCCACACAACATGATTCTTGGCTTCAACAATTTGGTCTTGGAGGTGGATTGTCTGGTTGGAGTCTTCATTTCCAGCGAAGGTCTTGGTGGCTGGTGTCTGAAACACACAAACAAATAACATTTGATTCGGTGAGCTTTGTTGTGCTTAGGAGGCAAAATGTTTGTTAATTTCTGTCGCACCTGTTTGCATCCGGAGTAACTGGGGCGACTTTCTTAGCCGAATAAGCTGGCGTTACTTTCCTCTTGAGCACGTTTGGCCTGATGACAGGCGTAGTTGACGGTTCGCTGTGCAAGTCGACGAGGATGCTGTCCAAGACGGCGTCATCTTCCAGCTTGACCTCCTTCTGAAAACGGAATCAAGCAAATTATAAAAAAGCCAAAACCCAGCAAGACTAGTTAAGTCAAGTATGCCTAATTAACTAACTTCAGGCTTCTTTTTGGTCGGCATTGAGAGGAACATGCTTTTCAGATCTTTCATTTTGGAGCCGCCACCAGTGCCGCCCGAGGTCGAAGCGGCGTTTGATGAGATCGTCTTCTTCTTCTGGCCGGCCGACCGTCTGTCGGCGGGCACGTTTCCCTCGTACTCGTCATCGAAAATCTCCCGACCGTCCTCCACGTAACCTGTTCGACCTTCTGCATAGTTAACAAACACGCGCTCAGAAAATTAAAGGCTTTAGATACGGCGACCTATTATCATCTGCGCGAGCATGGATTAGGCGGCAAGTGCCATGAAATTCATTCAATTCTGGAACGTTGAAATATCACAGGTGCTAGCATACGTCATAGTTTAAACGTTGGGACAAAAGGACTCCAATAGCCATATAGTATATTGACACGTACCGTCGTCGACGATCCAGTCATCGTCTTGCCTCTGCTGAACCAGCAGCGAGTAATCCTTTTCGTTCACTTCGGTCCACACCTTCTCGACTTCGTCGACCTGATAAAATAGGGAAGGTGTGACGTCCAGTAGGTCTATAGTAACCACGTGTCAAATTCTTAACCGTTATTTGTCACTTTTTACAGATTTGTTCAGCCACATTGGTTGGTGTTTTTTGACACTTTTTTTCAAGCAAAGATTAGTTAGCGGTAAAGAATTAAAGGGGGGATAAGGAAAATTGCCTTCCGGTTCATGCCTTTAATTAAAGACTGAGTAAATTAGGTGCGAGTGTACTTGTGTACCTGAGTGTCAGTTGAGTGTGACGTATTTGATCACTCGAATATGACTTTGAAACCAGTCCCTATTTTGTCACGTCACGGTTGGGTCATGTT
>JAQIYI010000290.1:0-22216 GCA_034700265.1 Polyzonium germanicum
GACTCACTTCCCTAGATATAAATAATAAATATATATGGACAATGCATGTTATGCATGAATGTACTAGAGTATATAAATGAATGTCAAATAACATCTCGGCCTAAAATAATAAAAAAAAATGTCTTTACCTCTTTTGGTCTCAGACTAAAACACACCAAAAAGATGCTTTTTGCACAAAAATAACGACGTTGATCTACTAAGTTTCCGCGCTGTCAGATCGAGCCACAAAAGATGATGATGATGATGATGGAGGCTCACTGGTCCAATTTCTTCAAAACTTAGCATGTAAGACCATTTATCCGAACTTTTCTGCCGTAATAAAACGTCGAGTCGTTGACGAACGATGGATGGGAACGGAATGGGCGGGAATACTGAGATGTTGGATCGATGGGCGTATTTGAGAGGCGATCTAAATTGCAAACTTGGTCAATATTTCAGATTTCAAAGTGCACTGTACAATTGTGCATTGCATATAATATTGTATCCAATGAAAAAAAGTTGCGCAAACTTTTTCGCATATATTTTTGGTTGCTCACGAGAGTTCCGTTTAAAAGTATCGACGGACTAAATGTGCGGCGCGCTCTCTACGCACACTGACTCTCTATGTGTGTGTGTGCGCGCAAGCGTAACGCAGATGACGACAACGCCACCGCTCTCAGCATAAATACTTGCAGTGGAGACAGGATTCGAGCCCACTTATACACCTATAGACCTATACATTTTACAGCAGCATTGGCCACGGTTACATCGAGATTTTTCACCATCTCGCACTGAATTGTGGGAAATCTCTGACAAATCCCCCCCCCCCCTACCGCATTGCTTTCCCCGGGTCCGCCTCTTATCCATTAGGCTTAGATCTCTTGCTCTCTTCGGCGGCACATCGGCTAAGTTTCTAAGGCAACGCCATGGTGAGAGCAAAACGTGATCTCTTTCTTATCTCCATAGCGAAAGAAAACTTTTGGGCCTACAATGTGTACACATTTTACTAAAGCTTACAAGTTCTGCTACCAGAGGCGTTGCGGTACCCATTTCTGGTCCGCCATCGCGGCCCCTTCCCTTCAAGGCAAGAACAAGAAAAATAGTCCCGGCAAAAGCGACCCAAAGTCGGCAAAACTAACCTCATTATTTTTAATTTAATTTATTAGTTTGGATTTATGCGGGGTCGAGCGAGCGAAGCGAGATAGCCACGACTAGCAGACTCTGGCATCGTCCCCCAAAAGCTGCATTAATTACCTTACAAAAGTAGGCCGAGGCCTACTCAATTAACTTCATTTAACCATATCAAACTGCCAAATAATAAGTAACATGATTCATAAATAATTAGAGTCGTTAAAGATTAAAAGCAGGATTTATTTCGCTCGCTTATTTTAGTTTTGTTATGAACCAATAATCCGATTACGACTCTTAACTACGATAGTGCGCAACCTGAAATCCAATTAGTTAGTTATTTCTGTCAATCTAATTAAGGCTTGGCTCGCCAAGAGCGATGAGAATTAATCGCTCTCATGGCTGCATACAATGCGCCCTCGCGCCCTCTAATAAGACCAGCCAAGTCAATTACGCTTAAATTTCTGCCTTTTTGGTTGTTTCTAATTTGCAACGTCGCGGTCGAATTTAGACTCAATTATTCGATGCGCCCAACAAACAAAGTTGATTGGTTAGTTAATTAATTAGGACCAATACGGTAATACCCTGCAGCAGAGGTAACTCTTGGAATAAAATTGTTAATTACGACGTCATATAGGTGCGTTTATCCTGATGGATTTAGTGCCTAAGGCTGAAAGAGTTGATTTCTTTTGTGTGTTCAGCACGGCTGACTGCAAAGCATTTTGATTAGATGGCGCATCCAATATGGCGGCAGCGGTGCACGCACGCCATATGGCATTTGGCTAGTGGTTTTACCGCTTGATTGGGCGCGCATGTTGCCCGGATGACTGCATCACTAAGACTGATGATATTGCGTATCTATAAGCTAAGATCTTATAGGCCTACTTCGTGTATAATGATAAGATCATAAGGTCTGTAGATTTCAAAAGCCATAAAACCGCCCACAGACATCAAATACATAATTACATATGTAGTATCGTAAGGCCCTATTCATCCGTGCCGCTCCCCTCCCAATTTGAGAAAACACAGTCTCCTGGAGATGACATGTGATCGCGAACAAATCAGACTTATACCTCCTGTTATCAATTTACCAGTAATTAGCTTTGGAGGGCTGGCCCTGAGCGATCAACATCGATTTTCTTTCTTTCTTTTTCTTTTTTTATATTTATTTTTCTTTTCATTTTTATGCTTTAACATGATTTATTTTTAGCTCTCTCCCTTCAATCATCTCGTTATTTTCAATTATAAATTTATCATATTGAATTACATGTATCTGCATAATTAGTGGAAGAGCTTTATTTCACTAATCGCATTCGCGCCATGTGCTCATTGTGAGCACAATGTGTGCCACTGAACAGGGTGTTAGTTATTTAGGCGAGATTTATTGCAAGTATTAATCTTCAAGACATTGGAATTAGAGCTGTATTCAGCCTCGTACGTGCTTAATAATGAATTTCGAAATTTACGGCAAAATGAATTTTTTTTATTTTTGGTAAAATTACCTTCGCATTTCAGCGAAAGATTCATTTTATTCTGCGTAATTTGGTTTGTCTTTCTTTTGAGAAAAACTTATTTTTAGTGTACCCTAGTCGATTCGCACTTTCTCCTTTTAAGTCAATCGGGCTGTATGCGCCGATTGGTATTATGGGCTAGCTCTATTGCTTCTAGAAAGAACGGAAAAAAAAGAAGAAAAAAAGCTTGATCGCAAGTATGATACAGTAATTGCTAATTAAGTTTACGTAAGATCACTGATAAGCTCCGATCACACTTAAAAGCTAAAGCAGGTTATAAACTCTTAAGTACTGTAATTGTAGTTAAACGTCGAATGGCGACAATGGCAATTAGACGAAAAGAAGAAGAAAAAAACCCCTCCAAAGAGAGTTAGGTGGAGAAAAAAAAAGATGCTCTTGCTCATCTCAAGTGCTTAGTAATGAAGAAATCGACTTTTTAGGACGTCATTCGAATCGGTTGTCTCTCATCGATTATTTTCTTATCAGCGGATGTTCAACATAGCTGCGAACATTTATTTGGCACAAAATGTGCAAAAGGTCTCAATAGTGGCGGAAAAATAAACGCCTCAAAAATAATAGGTGGCTCGCAGACGCGACTCTCATTTCCGGTTTAACTATGGTTTACAATCCAACATGTACGTGGTATGTACATGTATGTGGTACGCAGTGAGTAGTCGATAAGATGCTATAAATGTGTGATGTAAGCTTGGGCAAGTCTTGCATGTGTGTTTTTACGTTTAGAAACCTATGTGATGTGAGTGCGGCCGAAGGCCTAATGCTACTTCAATGGATTTCTTCAAAAGATATCTTGTTTTTTATATTATGTTTTTTATAAATCGTCAGATGTTGTTCTTTAAGACGCTCTGGAGATTATTATTTGTTTTTCTTTTTTCTTCTTCGTTTTCCGGATCTCTTGCGTTGCCACAGAAACGGAAGAGGCAAACGCGGATGCGCCGAATGTCAACGTAAAGAAATCACGTGACTGCAGCAGGTGAATTCGCTAGCAACGAGACGACGTGACTAGACGCAACTGGGATTGTGCGAAAAGCGTGAGCGTGAAGAGAGACGATTTTGCCTAACGACCGGAAGTGACGCGTAGGTAGAGTGATTTGCGTTGTTTGCGCGCGCTTCTGTGTGTGTGTGACTGTGATTCCTGCGTGTGTGTTTGTGCGTGCGTCCGTTGAAATCTGTTGAATGTGTTTGCCCTACTGTTTGACGAAGGTGGGCAATCACTGATGGCGTTTTCCAATTGAGCTTTTCGCTTTGGCCGCTGAGTGGCGCTGCCTGGCAGAGAGGGCAGCTGTGCAAGATCCCTGTTTATTTGGTGATGATGATGACGATTTATCTCTCTGTTCATTTTTTGTATTTAAAAAAAAAAGATGGCTGCCAAGGGTGCGGGCGGAGGTGACGGGGGAAGATCGGCTTCGACTTCCGACGATAAAACGGCGAACGCCGCCGTCGCCACCGGCGCTGGAAACGCCACGGAAACGTCAGCATGCCGCATTCTCATCATCGGCGCCGGCATAGCTGGACTCGCCGCCGCCAACCATCTCGCCAAGCACGGAATGCGTGACCTCAAGATCCTCGAGGCCAGAAACCGAATTGGAGGCCGGGTGATTTCCATTAACCTGGGTGAGGCTTCTGTCCACAGGGGTGATAATCCTGCAGGCTTACCTAGCAGGGACTGCACAGACAATTAGGCCCTAGGCCTAATTATGCATTCGCTTCTCGTTCCACTGCATACAGGCTATTCTGTAGGCCTACCGTATTGAGAAATTTCAATAAATAAACTAGGCCTAGGTAATAATGTGCTCAGTAGGCCTAGATCTAAATGCATGCCTTTAAACCAACCTATTTTGGCGTAGTCACTGGCTGGCAACGTGCCAGCTATAAGCACGTAGGCCTACCGTTACGTGAATGGATTGACGTTATATTGCTGCATATGCACTTGTATAACGGCGATCCATTCTGCGTTAAAATGTCTTCTCGGCTACATGTAGGCCTACTCTGTTTGCATATATAATTGTGTCACCATTAGATTGATGCCTCATTAATTAATTCCATAGCTACGCTTGACCTACCGTATATAGTTCGCTCGACATAGACTACCCGGTAGGTCAATTCGTGCCACAAATTAAAGTTGACGTTTGTTTACCCTGAGTGTAACTTCTATGTGAGGAAATATTGTCGACTAAATCGAATAATGCGTTCTAGACTAGTCTAGCGGGCATGTAGCCGAGCGAGCGTAGCACCTGACGTCACGTTAATAGGGAGTACCTGTTATGTATCTTATGTCCCCCTAAATCTTGAAATAAAATAGGCATAAAATAAATTGAAAAAAATCAGCATCCTAAAAGCTCGTGCAGGAATGAAACGTTTCTTCCTCACATCTTAATATTGTTTGGTTTTTATTATTATTATTATTATTAGGTCCTCATCGCATCGAGCTGGGTGCCATGTGGATCCACGGCGTTCTGGGCAATCCGATCTACGAGCTGGCGCTCGCCAATCGACTCATCAACATTAACATCGATCGAAAAATGCACAACGTTATGGCGTTCACTGAACAAGGACATCGAGTTCCCATCCACGTCCTGCAGGCCAGTTAATTCTGATTAGTTTTAATCTTGATTAATTTTAGGTCTGGTCAATCTAACTTTGTCCTCTGCATTCTGAATTTAAACCATATTTTTTATCTGTCCTTCTCGTGCACAGGAAGTCTATGAAGTGTATTATTTCTTTCTGAAGCGTTGCGAGGAATTTTACCTGTGTGGCAGCACTCCACCTGTAGGATTGAAAAGCGTGGGCGAACACGTGGAGTCGGACATCGTCGCTTATCTGGCTCGATGTCCGACCGATGACCGACGTCTACGTCGCATGATCTTCGACCATCTGCTCAGTCGAGAGACGTGCATCAGCGGTTGCAACTCGATGGCCGACATTGACCTCGCCGAATTCGGCAGCTACACCGAACTGCCTGGCGGTAACCTGCAGATCGACAAGGGTTTCTCGTCCATTCTGGATTGTCTGGCGGCGACGTTGCCGCCCAACTGCATTCATCAGGAACACACGGTTAAACGAATCAGGTGAGTGCCTGCTTAATACCTAAAATGTAGTCTACATTTTTCAGTATTATTTTTCTTCTACATTTACAATTCGAACTGAGCTTTTAATATTTTCGTCAATTTCGTCCTATAATTATTATTTTGGTGCGCAGATGGAATTGTCCGAGACGAAGTCCGACGACAAAGTCATCGTCGTCGTCGCCAGCATCTTCGTCCTCAAAACAGGGTAGCAGTTACGACGTCGAAGTCGAATGCGAAAACGGTATAAAGTTCTGCGCAGATCACGTGCTCGTGACCATTCCGCTTGGCGTCCTCAAGGACAAAGCCGGCGAACTGTTCGTTCCGCCTCTGCCTCAGTACAAGTTGGACGCCATTCAGAGGCTTTCGTTCGGCACTGTCAACAAGATTTTCCTCGAGTACGATCGACCCTTCCTGCATCCGGACATATCCGAGATCATCGTGCTGTGGGAGCGACCCGGTTGCGGTCCTAACGCGCCGCTCTCGATCACCTGGTATCGTAAGATCTTCTCGTTCACCAAAGTGAACGACGTTCTGTTGCTCACTTGGCTCTCGGGCTCCGAGGCCACCTTCGCCGAGACGCTTTCAGCCGAGACAATCGCCGACACGTGCACCGAGATTCTACGCAAATTCCTCAAGGATCCCTACGTTCCAAAGCCAAAGAGGGTTGTCAGGTGAGATTTCAGTGCGGTAGTCGAACCATCTTTAATGTATTTTTTTTGTTTGCTTCGAAGTTAAAACTTGCATTTACCCATCCCTGCCCAGTGCCCACTTATTAATTTGTTTGCGCCCTCAAAAACTTTGCAGGACCCGTTGGGGCAGCGAAGTGAACACTCGTGGAGCGTACACTGCGATCGCCGTCGGTTCCAGTCAAGACGACATCGAAAATCTGGCCAAACCGATTTATGTGTCTCCCAGTGACTCGAAGGTTTGGTTGTTGCTGTTTTTTTTTTTAATTTAGACTAGCCTCGTAGAATATGTTTCAACGAGCGAGAATAACACATGCCTATAATAATAGTACTTCTAAGAATAAAACGTTAAGGGTCTGTTTACTTTTAACTATTGCCTACTTTTAACTATAGTTATTTTTATTTTTATTCTAAAATAAAAATAAAAATTTCGTAAATAGCCGGCACTTTTGTTCGCTGGCGAGGCCACCCATCCGAGCTTCTATTCAACCACACACGGAGGTACAACGTTTTTTCTCAAATTTAAGCAACAAATGAGTCGCAATTTTTCGTTTTTGTTTTGTTTTTATTAATCTAGAAAACGTTTTCTTTTTCGTTTACAGCGTTTCTGACGGGACGTTCGGCTGCTCAGCAACTGCTTGAACCCGATTCGCCTCCCAAAGGTGCCGAGCCGGCCAACGAGGAACTAGCCGAACTCTCGTCGTGGATTCGCGGGATTTCGCTTTCCTAGGCAGCTCACATTAAGTTCGTCGCATTTATCAAGACAACAGCAGCACCTGCCAAATGGCGGACGCGATCCAACAAAGCAACGATACGTTGAGGTATTTAAATGTTTAAAGCAAATCATTCAGGTTAATTCGAAAAAAATATCAAGTCCAGGAATCTTAAAAGAACGCTGCTTTGTTATTTTTATCTTGCTCTCTTAATTCTTTCTTAAGCTCGGTTTTGATCGGTCGTGCATTGCATTTTATTTGTTTGTCGATCCAATCAAGAGTTTCTCTAAGCTTCCATTTTTAACATTCAACGCTGGCGTTTGTTTTCGCGCAAGCTCGTATACGTTCATTTATTATTATGTTCCCGTTCTGTGTGTGCACGAGTCACAAAATTGAACGACATCATCGCGCGTGAAAACAATCGCCCTAGTGTAATTTCCTAGCCGTTTCTCTATTTGGTTGTGCTTCATATTGATTCTGTGTCCTTGTCGTCAAATCAGCTGTTTCATTTATCGCTCTAACTGCAAATTTCTCTTTTCTTCAAACTCTAGTCGTTACAATTACGTTTAATTCGTAGGGGGCGGATAATTATGTGAATGTATATTTTATTTCTAAGGTTGTGTTGCACCCTAGCCGTTAAATTCATTGCAGATTCTAATTTTGGCGATTTTTATTTTATTTTTATCTTGGCAATTTTACATATATGCAAATTCATTTATTTATGTAAAGTATCTTTATATTTATCTACTTACGTGTATTTTTTTGTATTTCAAAATCTTCCCAGGGTTTTTTTACTTGGTGCAGAGATGGGCAACCTTTCCCCTTCTCGGGTCAGACTTCGCCTATGCTTTTCTAGTGCTCTTTTAGTGGTTTACATTTATAATTTATTTTTTAAATCATTATTTCATATGTTGCCATAGTTATCCACCCTCTATTAATTATATTTGTTTTTAATTATCGACGTCGTGTGGCCTTATAATCTGACGTTGTTTCTAGTCTTCTCAAGAGCGCCGCTGCTCGCCCTTGAGTTATTTATTTTTGGCGTGATTTTAATTGTTTGCTGGAATCCTTAATTCGTCTATGGTTTGTCATTCCACGTCCGTTGCACTTCCATCTAAATTTACTCGTGCGTAATTCGTTGAAGTAAAAAAAGATTAATTTCGGCAAAATTCGCCAAACAAAAAAAGTAATCAAACAAATCACACTCACCACGTGACAAGCACAAATACTTATATGGTAAACCGTAAATGGTGTCGTACGTCATAACTTGACGGATAACCGGTCGTTATAAACATCGTTGTTGTCGATGATGATGATAAATATAATGTTATAATTATTATTGCATTTGACGATTGTACATTTTCCATGTATATTTCAAGTTGAATTTTTTTGAATGTTTTTATCAAGATGTTGATTTTGTCATCTTGTGTGCCGAAATATGTATAATTATATATGATATTTATTGTTTTAATCAAAGTATTCCTTACTTACTTTATTTATTTTATTAATTATTCAAGCTACCGGGAACGAAACGAAGTTTCATCATATTGAACGATAGCTTGAAAGAATGGTAAGTTAAATCAACATAATTAATGAGAATTAATTTGTAATTTATTTAATTACGGTACCCATAAGCTTATATACAGGTATTTAATTTTAATATTTTTTTCCCGCAAATTAGTTTTGTTTCTCTAAATTGTTAAATTGCTTTAATTATAATTTATTTAAACAATTTTTTTTCTTAATTTTAATCAGTCCTAGGCCTATTTAATAAGCGCCGAAATAAATTGAGTTATTTTTCTTTTATTTTTTCTAGGTGCACAAAAGCCGCGAAATTATTGTCAAAATGCATGAAATTAGCATATTAATTTCACTGTGTAATATCAGCACGGTCAGCAGCGCCATCTGGATCTTTCCAATTAGAGCCGTGTGAGGGCAGCACAGTAGCTATAGAAGAAGAATAAAAGAAAACCTTCATTTTTCTCTGCAATGCGCGAGCGCGTCAATTACGTCTATATTTGATCTTTTCCGCGGAAAATTGGGATATCTTCGTCGCCGGCACGACGTTCGACGATTCAGGTGCGTTTTTCGTGACAAGAATTATATGTTTTCGCCGATTTTGAGTTGAAAATTTTGAGATTTCGCCGAGCTCGTTAAAAAAGAAAATACAATAAGGCTCAGAGCGGACGGATTAGTCGGAGCTGCGTGCACTCAATGGGTGTCCTCGCCACTCCGAGCGCTCGGAGCCGGTCAAAATGCACTTTTCGGACGCAAAGATTAACTGCTCGGTGCTGCTCTTATCGGACGATGATGATGAATTTCTTCATTTGAAACATGGAGATTGGCACGTCCTGTCGGAGGCCCACCTGTCCATCGTCATCGTCTGTGCGCCATCTGTTCATCGTCTGCGTCTTGGCCATCCATGTCGCCGTCTGCGGGTGCGACCTGGAGGCGGCGTGGTCGTCGGCGGTGGAGAATCCGACGCGAATTTCGTCGGTGCGAACGACGGGCCCCGCGTCGTGCGCCTCCGAGTTCGGCATCCCATGCCTGCTCGGCGAACGACTGTCTCAGCTGATGCTCACCGTGGACCAGCCGTACCACAAGCGCATGACCGTGGCACTCACGCTGGAGCCGCCGGCCGGGCCCACGCTGCCGCTGTCGTCCTTCGCGGCCGCAGTGCCGCTGCCGCCCACTGCCATGTCATCATCGCCGACGGCCGCCATCGATCCAACGGCACCACCGCAGCTGTGGCGCGGACACTTCTGCGATCGAGACAAAATGCTCGACCCGAAGATCGTCGAGGCGGACGACGTCGGCGTACGCGAGACGGTCGCCCTTCCGGTGCTCATCAATCGAACGGGGACGCCCACGCAGGATTACTACTTTTGTCTCAAGATCGGCGAAGAGTGGATCCATCAAGGACCCGTCCGCGTTCGAGTCAAAAGGTACGCCTAATAATGCCTCATCCTTTCGCTTCATGCTCCTGTGTCGGTGCTTTTCTCAACCCGTTCTCAAGCTGAAGTGTTTTAAAAATTCTCAAAGGGGAAAAACACTAACCCATGCATCACCGGATTGTGTCAGACTGACACATGATGTGCATGTATACCTACTGTGATAGAGGATATATGTATATTTAGGCCAGTAACTTACTTGGTGTGTAGGACTAGCTAGGAGCCTACTGGAGTTGTGCATGTTATAGACAACATATTGGAGCAGTGCATTTGCCAGTTTGCAGATGATGACTTGCAGGCTAATAAGACGTTGGACAAAGGAGATTAGCACAAAATCTAGTTTGCGCAGAAGTTAACTTCGTGCAACACGTGTAACATCTCGCCTGACTTCAGCTCACTCAGCTGTAGGCCTATAGGCCTACTTGTTTGGTTTTTTCCATGACTTCATCTCAAAGAAGCCGGTTGCAAGTAGGGCTAAAGTTGTGCTGGCAGTTCTGCCAGTTTTGCCAATAGTGCAACTTGCAGCCCTGCACTTGACACAATCATAAGAAATTCACCCTTTTAGGCAGGCCCTGGGGTAGTAGGCCTACCGGTATGGTATATCGGTATATCCCCGTGTCAACCTTTCGTAAATTGAAAAACTATTTTAAAAACACGTAGGCCTAGGTCTAATTAAAAATGGTCAATATCGGCCTAGACGTATATAACTATAAAACCCTTACTGTAACTCGATTCGCTCACCGGACGACAAATAATTAATTAATTAGGCCTAGGCCTAGTACATTCCCCACTCTAGTTTTAGGCCGAGGCCTACATGTACTCAAGGCCGACTGTATAGTAGCCTATATTCCGCCTTGGCTAGAAGCGTAAATTCAACACTGGCTGGAAAAGTTGGCCAATTTATAATGTTTATAATGAGTGTCGACGAAACTCAGCAGATGTAGGCCTAGTCACTAGGCCCAAATTCGTGGATTTTTCTCGAGAAAAAGATTTCAAATTCGGGCCAAAAATAACATAAGCCAGGCCTAAAATGAGATTTCTGACGTGCGCGAAAAGGTACTTGCAGGGAGTGTGCTTGCAAATTCGCCGGCATTTCTCACAGTGAATCGCCACTGAGCATGCTCAGAAAATCGTTTTTGCATTATTTATGCACGCACCATTTCACTAGGAGGCCTAGGAATATATGCCTTTACCGGTGCATTAAAAAATCTTTTCTTCTGCGACTGGATTGTGATTTTTTTCCCCTGGTTAAAAATAACTTTTTTGAAGCTGCTGAATCTTTCTTTTATTTCGATCACTGTCCTTGTTACCTTGGAAACCAAAGGTTTGTTGTGCGAGATGAAGGTGGATGGCTGGCTGGGCTAGGATTGGAATTCGAGTCACATTTTAGTATTTTACATGTACATTCTTTCTCCATCCCTACATCATCCCCAACATACGGGCTCTTTAGTCTTTACGCCTACATGTACATTAGGTCCAGTCAACTTTTTTTTGTTTACCGGTACCTAAATGTGCAGGCCTAAGCTTATTTAAGCAAGGCGCTAGGATTTATCTAGCTATGGCATAGACGGAAATGATTAATTAATTGGAGGTTGGTCAGATTTTGGATTTCTTTGTGTGAACGAGCCTTGAACTGTGTTTTTATAAGCCTACACGTAGGCATACTGACTAACCTACACTACATGTACTTTAGACTAAGTTAAAATATTTTTGTAGTTTTTTTTTTCTTTTTTAAAAAAAAGGGCATTGATCTCTCGCGTGCAATTTCTTACATTTTCTAAGCCCATTTCTGGCATTCAAGACAACCTATTTCAAGTACATGTAGCCTACAAACAGAAGACTTATTAGAGGCCTCGGTAGTTAGGCCTAGACAGTTCGTAGCACAGCTTTAAAATTGAATTTGGGAGGGGTTGAGCAGCATTAGGGGTTGCACTGGATGCTGGTCATTTGTGTGCCTCGTCAATATTTTGAATAATGTTGTGCCATTGATAAGATCCATAGCCTGTTTGTAAACTTAGTCAAATAATAAATAAACTAGGCCTATGCCCGAGGCATTTATTTCCAATAAATGCAGGGTTTTTAAATGTTAATGCCTCGGGCTAGGGCATAGTTTATTTTATTAATGTTTACAAATAAGCCTATGAATCTTATCAAATGATCGATCGAGCAATTTGATTATTGATTCACGCCTAAGCTATAATAATACCAAGATTCAATACATGCAGGCTTTTGCAAGTAATGTCAGATTTATTTGGCTCTCGTTTGAACCGCCACCATCGTCGTGCCAGCTCTAGCTAAACGGTCATAATTCATAAACATCTAATATTTACCATTTCTAGGCCTAAGCCAGTAAGCCTGGCTTATCTTTCCATTGTTGCCTATATTTAAAATTATATCCGCAAATCTGTTACGGTAACGTTTTCAGTAGGTCTAGCATCCAACAATTGTAGGCCTACAGTGTAACAAACCAATTGCATCAATTCCAACCAATTACCGCTAGCCCAACATGTACCAGTCTACTAGACGGCTAGGCCATGCCCATTCTTAGCCTAGGCCTATCAAGTAGGCCAGACTAATCCTCAGACGCCTGGCCTGATCCTAAGAGGGTCCTAATCCTCAGGGATGAGTCATCATCACTCACCGCAACATGTATGGATAATTTCATCATAGAAATTAAAATTTAGGCTGCACGTGTCGGCCCACGTTATCAGATAGGCCTAGGCTTACATGTAATCAGCTTAATCAGATTTTAGCGAATCTGAATCAGATTCAGTAAAATCTAGCCTACTTTCAGCTTCCGCTCCATGCACGGGCTGATGCAAGCAGATGTGCGTCGCAAACAACTTTAGATCTCAACCTGAGATTATAGTCCTACACATTGCATGCTTGTTTAACTTTGAAAGCAATTACGAACATAATCGATAAATGATTACATACGGTAATCGATTAATCGATGCATGTTTTGTGCTAAGCATAGTTTAGTGCCAAATCTGAATGAACAAAATTCCATCACTCAATGATCAATTGATCAGCTGGAAGTTTTTTCTTGTTTACAAGGTGTTTTAACAGACAAACCTAGTAGGCCTAAGCCAACATAGGCCTATAGCCCTACTGTTTAGAACTAATTGTTAAGGCAGGTTACAATTCATCTCTATGATTATTTGTAGGCCTATTTTAGAATTAAAAAATAAATCGAGGCTCATTGTTTGAATGCTGGTGCTTTTCCTTCAAATAACTTCATCGAACTGAGTTTGCTCAACTGTGCATGTTTCAGCGCTCATCCTGTAAAAAATGGTGAACCAGAATCGATATTACAGTATTAGGTCCTTGCAGACGCGATGCACGCAGCCATTTATTTGATGGCTCCGGAAATTTTTGGAGTTTGTCCCATCTCTGATGTGTTGCATTGCGCTGGCGTAGGCCTAGGCCTAGGCCTACTACATTTTGCCTTTTTTTTGCGCAATAATTTGACACTTCGCCTACTTTGCGTGTTTGCTCGCTTGCGCAGGTTTGCCAAATAATAAAATAATAACCACTCACCAAGTCACCATTAATAACACGGCATTAACGTCGGCGTAACGTCGAATCTATTGTCGGATGCAATGTACAGCGATTTCGCAGTCACGACCTGCTGCTGCTGTTGATCGTGATTTCCTCATATTTAACTTCACTTAAAAATCGTTACATTTATTTTTATTTTTAGCAATATGCAAATGCAGGCTCCAAGTGCAGTTTAAAATCTTAACTGCGATAGATTTACATTTTAAGCCTCCTACATGTAGGCTTACTGAAAACACGGTTTCTAAACTGATCAATACTACACTCGAAAATTGTTCAAAGTCACGTTGAAAAGCTTTTCAAAAATCTAAATTAGGCATTAGGCCTACATGTATGCATAAAGATGTGCGAAATCTTATTTTTTTTGTTCGAATCAATTTCGATTTTGGCACCAATCTCATTTTGGCATAATTCACCATTTGTGTAGATGTTGAGCCATAAGCGTAGCCCTAGGGCCCTAGGCCTAGGATTGCCAAGGATTGGCCTTGAGACATGCAAATAAGTTTGGTCTAGGCCTAAATCCTTGGAAATTTAGGCGCAATTGAAATGAAAGTGAAAAGATTCTTCATGTAAGTTAAGTAGCCTAGATTGCACGAAGGCATCCAAAGTACATAAACTGTACAAGTGTACATTGTATGTGTAATCACGCGGTAGGCCTACTTACAATGTTAGACCTGCTTAGTGCACACACATATGCCACAATAACCTACTTTCCTACTTGGCCTACCGTCATTAAGGCTGGTTTATAATATAAGTCATAGATTTATTTGTACAAGATCCCTATGATACACTAAAAGCATGATCTGCTAGGGCGGATTCGCAAGGCAGCGATTTTGCGCGCGATTGGCGATTTTTCTCATGGGCGCCTATGAGCAAAATCGCTAACAGCGATTAACTATTTCTTAACCGCTGTTAGCGATTTAAGCGTATTTAGTCAATAACTAAATAGGCCTACATCTTTGGCCTAGGCCTATAGGCAGTTTCTTTTGCCTCGTGACGATGGTTTTTGAAATATGTAGGCCTAAACAGGCGATGAAACTTACTTTTTCTTTTCTTCAAGTCACCTCGTTGCCTGCCTGATGAAACGCATCTAGGATTCTAGGTCGTCTCATGAATAATTTGTAAAAGAAAAATACAAAAAAATATGAAAAAATAATAAGGGGCCTAGGCCTAACCCCTCGTGAAAAAAAGCAACTCAAGTTTACTAGATCAAAATTGCGCAGCCTGTCAAGCGCAAATTAATCGATTGATAACATGCAAGAGATTGTCGTTAGGCTTGAACTAGGCCTATAACCTATATTGTTCAAGTTGATTTTAAGTTTAGTCTAAATTTAGACAGGCCTAGCTGCGAAAACCTATTTTGCGCAGCAGAAATTCGCAAGTTTGAATTATTAAGATCTGACAACTTGTACGAGCTTAGTGCAGTTGATGTCTCGTATTTCCAGCTCATGTGAATCCAAGTTAACGGCCCTCATGCCTTGCTGGCTACAAATCCTCGTATAAGTAGGCCTAGATACTTCAGAGACCCGACTAATTTGTCGGGGATGTGCGGATGTCGTCATGAATTGATGATGGCTCGTTTCGCCCCATTAATTATGGTGTTTACACGCAGCAGCAGCAGTGAGATTTCTGAACAATTCACTCGTGTGGACGTGGTCATTGCACTCGGGCATCCCCCCACAACCTACTGCCTATGCGTCGTATAATATTTGTTTCACATTTTCACCACTAGGAGCGCCGCTGCATCGCTCAATGTTAAATCATAACCCAGTTTCCCTTTAATGGCTGCTGCTCAATGTTGGCGCAATGAGAGTGTTTCCCTTTGAAGGTGGCTAGCAAGCCTAGCAGACGACGCTTATTTCCGGTAGACACGAGGGGTCAGAGTCAGACTTAATCCCCAAACACGGCTGTGTTTAAGATTAGCCCATCCCTCAGACCCGGGCACACGGCTCTCTGAGGATCCTCTAATTACCTATAGATCTACCATAGTCAAATCAATAGTCGAGTGTAGTTTCACTATTTTACCAGCTCGCTATCGCTCGTTCAGCAAGTTTCCCAAACGTCTAGTGCCTGCAATGAGGAAGCAAGCATAAATAT
Organism: Polyzonium germanicum; assembly: GCA_034700265.1. Classification (NCBI taxonomy): domain Eukaryota; kingdom Metazoa; phylum Arthropoda; class Diplopoda; order Polyzoniida; family Polyzoniidae; genus Polyzonium; species Polyzonium germanicum. The sequence continues at coordinate 15,710 of JAQIYI010000290.1, forward strand.
AAGAAATTTAGCCTTTTGATCACTAGGCGTAGTCTGCTCATCCATCGATTAATTTGACATAGGCTCACCGGTATTTTTATTTTTCATTGTTCAATTAAGCCCAGGCCAATTTAATTTAACCCAACTTTCGTGCAGGCCTAGGCTACACAAGACTGCTAAAGCGCCAGTCACTAGCAGGTTTTTTCCCCCAATATGTTTTGTTTGATCATGGTTCAGACCCAGCCAACCTACGAGCATCTACATGTAGGCCTACATGTTTTCATTTGCAGGTGGCGTTTTTACCTTGAGAGCTCCAAATCGAAATCGTGTAAAAATGTTATCAGTTGGCCTAGGTCTAAATGACTTTCAAATTATATTAATTTGTTTGCTTTGTTTATTTACATTAGGCCTGCTTGTGCATGTTAAATAAACACGACTAATGGAATTGCTGCTTCTTGTAGCGTTTGCCAAGGATAAAATGTGCGCGTTAATCTACACAAAAGGGTTATGAAGACCATGTCCATAATGTCCTTATAACAAATAAATAAACAGGCAAAGCCAATAAATGTAGGCCTAAGCCTAATAACTTCTAATAGGCCAAAAATGGCAGAAAGAACTCTTCAAGTGTTGAGTGCTGTTAATTAGGCCTATAGTTTAGGCCTAGGATGTTAAATTTAAATTCAGTGAGGCTTAGCCTACATGTAGGCCTTTTATGCTTTAAGGCTTGTAGGCCTATTAGGCAGTTAGGCTTGATGTATTACAGAGTAGCTTGAAATACGATTGTGGTTAGGCCTAAGTCTGTGTTTAGTTTGTTCACGTGAAGGACTGAAGGTGTTTATTAAATTATGACAAGTGTTAGAGGTCAAAGTTTACTAATTTAAGACGCAATTAAATTAGAGTACGGTAGGTAGGCTCACATGTAGGCTAGGCCTAATTGAATTATTACGAATCAAGGCCTACGTGAGTGTCGATGCCTGACAACCGCCATGGACGTGTTTTATCGCAATAACATGCATCCACTTAGAATATTAGACGTGGTGGCCTCTCTAGCTATAACTCATTGACGAATGTTCGGTTCCCACGTGGTTTTAGATTTCTACGCATTGCTCTCATCAGGTTGCACTGTTTATGTTGTTTCGCTTCCGAGTAGCTTCCATTTTGTTCCCATTGTTACACCACTGCTTACATGTGGGACCCATATAATAAACAATGCCTAAGCCGTGTTTACGATTTTAACCTTTACAAGGCTCAATTACACAGTTACATGTAACCCTTGTGTTTTAATTGACCCAGGTTTTTTTTTAAAAAAACAACTTGGCCTCACAATTAATCTTGTTTTTTTGCTAACGACAATTAATAGCCTTAACTGTTTGTCAGCGACTTAATTTGACCTTACCAAGTTCCCATCCTGACCTTCTCATCCTCCCGCTCAATAAGTGTCCAATTTTGTTTTAGTCTCAATTTGTAATAGCCTAGTAATTTTGTGAATCACTTTTAACAGCTTTATTGTCTCGCTCTGGTTTTCATTCCCTTATTCCGCACTTACTTTTGCAGCCTGAGGTCAAGTAGAACACGAGGCTGATTCATGCACTTATATTTCCCATGACGGTTACACGACAGGTAGTAACTACTAAGGTCTTTGGAACATGACACGTTTCCTGGAAGAACCTTAGAACCATGAGAGCGAGTCAGAGGAATTTGTCCAATTTGAGTAGCGCGCGTATGTCCAAAGTCACATGCTGAGAATGGACATTGCTGCATTTTAACTGTTGTTTCAGGAAGTGCATACGTCTGTAGGCTATAGGCCTATACTTCTGCGGGCCCGCCGACTCATACTTCCGAAGTAAGGCTTAGGCCTACCGGTACCTTAAATCTGAACCAAGTTAATTATTTTTAACTATCATGGTGGCACAGGATGACCACTGACCAGCATTACAAATCCTTTCATACCAGCAATCTACAAACATGTAGGATTGTGCACTTGTGCAGGCATATGGCTTTTATTTCGCACAAATTACAAACGTTCATAAAGGCCTACTCCCATATTAAGGGCTTTAGGCTAATTCCCATTCAGTTTTCATCCTGTGCCATTGGCCCAATGATGTCAGTTCCTGTAAACTAGGCCTATTTGTGCATCGTTAAAGAGCACCTTATTTTTATTACGTGTCTCTAGGCTTATTTTTCTTCGAAATGCCGTTAAAATCTTCAGGCCAGGGAGTCCGTACAAGAGCCTAATTATTCGGGGGGAGAAACTAGACTTGCAGACAATGTCAGCTGTAAAAAAGCAGCAACATGGGAAGTCATTCCGCATTGATTTCGATCTGGTAGTTAAAACTTAAGTTTTAAAGTTTAAGAAAAAAGCGACCAAAAACCAGTTATATTCCTCCAATATGGTGTTTATGAGGCAATTATTATTAGATTGCATGTAGGATTATTACAATTGTAGGCCCTATTTATACCGGTATCATTGTTTCTCGTTTTTCTGTTTAACCAATGGGGTTTCCCATATTTTGACAACCAAGAAGGAATGTTGCCTCTTGTTGTGTTGGCCTAGGCTTACAACTGCATATTATTAAAAGAAGTTATTGGGCCAAACTGCGCCTCCTCGAGTGGAATTCGTTAGGCCTACCGTATTTTTGTTTTTATTTTTTTATTTGACATCAATGTCGCGACCTTCATTTCACCCCCATTGTTCTTCTTTCCTCACATAGGGCTCTCCAGCCCTACTTTCTAGAAGCAGGAAAGTGGAAAATCTATTCATTGAATTTTATGTTTATTTTATGACTCGTTCTGTTGTCATAGACTTATTGTTACGAAAATAGGCCTGCTTAAAATCAGTGTCGCTCTGTTTTGTTGTTGTTTTTTTGCCCTGCAAACTGCAATAAAAATCATAAACTGTTCCTTCTTTGATTGTCTAGGCTGGAATAAGTTGTTGTAGTTACATGTATGTCACTGTGTATCACGTGACACTGTGACAGAACACGTGCACATTAAATGGATTAAAAGGAGTTAAAGTAATTATTCCATTTTATAAATGATTACCTGGTAGGTGCCAGCAATCCCAGCATGAATGGCCGGACTATTATGGCGCGTTCACAGCAAAAGCTGAAACATGAGTTTGTTGAGCTAACCTTGAGATAATTGTTTTCATTACTTTTTAAAGGAAGTGAAAATGATGCGCGTCTGTGACCAATATGCCAAAGTTCAGATTAAAGAATAAATATTAGCTTGTGGTTAAATTATGCAACCAAAGCATCACTTACAAAATCACTGCTGCATGATTGCACACTTGCACAGGGTTAATATTTTATTAGTAATTATGGAAAACTTTGTTTGTCTCAGTTTGGCGATTCTTGGCAACAACCTGCGGGCTGGAGTCATCAGCGGCTTCAGGGCTGAAGGAGACCGCACTTCGATCGACAGTGACGGCACAGTGGTGGTGCCGGCCGAGACCGAGGCCGTGCTCCGCCTCTACGGATTCAACTTCACCGTGGGAACGAGCATTCGTTTCACGAGCGCCAAAGGAGACCGACTAGAACGATGCGACAACTTCGAGTCGACCAAGTCTTTCGTTGTGAGTACAATCGCTAGCCTGTAGGCCTTCATTCATTAAGAAAATGTGTTGGGCCTAGCCTGGGCTAATTTCACTTCGATTAATGACCTACATGTACAGGTGTCGCCTGAAGGTCTGACTGACCGCCACGCCATCGTGCGTATTCAGCTGTCCGAATTGGCAACCGACGACTACTACTACATCTGCACCAAGGAGGTGAAAGAGGACGGCAAAGTGGTCACCTGGACTCACCAGGGCAGCGACACCTGGATGCGTCTGCGTCCCGAAGGTCGCCTACTGCCGCTCTGGTTGCAGCTGGTCTTCATCGTGTTCCTGCTCACGTTGTCGGGCCTCTTCAGCGGGCTCAATCTGGGCCTGATGGCGCTCGATCGCACCGAGCTGAAGATCATCGAGAACACGGGATCCGAGTCGGAGAAGCAGTACGCTCGCCGCATATCGCCCGTCCGTAAGCTGGGCAACTACTTGCTGTGCACGCTGCTGCTTGGCAACGTGCTCGTCAACAGCTCGTTGACCATTCTGATGGACAACCTCACGTCAGGACTGGTGGCCATTATCGGGTCCACGCTGGCCATCGTCCTGTTCGGCGAGATCATACCGCAGGCGATCTGCTCGCGTCACGGACTGGCCGTCGGCGCGCACACCGTCTGGATCACCAAGTTCTTCATGGTCATCACGTTCCCGCTCTCGTTTCCCATCAGCAAACTCCTGGACGTCATCCTAGGCGTCGAGATCGGCAACGTGTACAATCGAGAGCGACTCAAGGAACTGATTCGCGTCACCAATGAGTACCACGACCTGCAGAAGGACGAAGTGAACATCATCAGCGGCGCGCTCGAGCTGAGCAAGAAGACCGTGAGCGACGTGATGACCAAGCTGGACGACGTGTTCACCGTGCCCTACGACGCCCTGCTCGACTTCGACATGGTCTCGCTCATCATGAAGCAGGGCTACAGTCGAGTGCCCATCCACGAGGGCACCGACAAGAGCAACATCGTCGCACTGCTCAACATCAAGGACCTGGCTTTCGTCGATCCGGACGACAACACGCCGCTCAAGACGCTCGTCCAATTCTACAACCATCCAATCAACTACGTGTTCGAGGACACCACGCTCGCCTGCATACTCGACGAATTTAAAAAGGGTAAACTTGGACATTTTATTGACCTATATTCTAAATTTAATTTATTGAATTAACTTTCTTTATTTTTTTTTCAGGCCAGTCTCACATGGCTTTCGTGCAACACGTGAATACTGAGACTGAGGGAGACCCTTTCTACGAGGTCGTCGGCGTTGTCACTCTGGAAGACGTAATCGAAGAGATAATCCAATCGGAAATCATCGACGAAACCGACGTCGTCAGTGAGTCTGAATTTAACTATTCCAACTAGATAAGTCAACTGCAGTTTGGGAGCCAGACTTGGCAATACCTTGACGTAAAAAAGCTTTCAGAAAATATTTCATTGTCTAAGGTTTACCAAGCAATTATATTTTGACGAGTACGGTAGTCCCACTGTAGTTTAATAACTTACATTTGCACAATCATCTGCTCATAGTAAAATTGCGCTTTGAACGTTAATTGAAACAGCAAAGTTAATGATTTCCGGGCGTAATGGCCTGGTTAACAATTAGCCCACATAATGCACGTCTCCCCACAGCTCGCTTCTTTTTCTTCAAATCTTTTTTTAAAGCTCAAGTATGCTGGTGTATTATACCAATTTGATGTAGGCCTACAGGTCTCGAGGTCTAATAATAACCTCTTTTTGTGCATTCAAGAAAGAAAGTAGTTGTTGACGAGCGAGCACCTGAGTTCTACCTTGTACTTGTGTGCGCGCTTTATAAAAGCTAAATCAAGGCCGCATTAATGTAAACACGAGGTTCCATTAAGAGTGAGGTTTTTTTCTTTCTTGCTTGCTTTCTTTACATAGAGTTGATGGGATTTTTTTCTTCTTCTTTTTAATTCCTACAAACTTGCAAGGTGTTTGTCTCGTAATTAATCATTCTTTGCCCTGCGCATACTTCAGACGCCATTCATACTGATCTTAAGTATCAATTTATGCGCCATGTAGGCGCGCATATATTGTAGCGAGCACGTGATTAATCTATTGTTGTAGCAATTATGCCATCACTCCATCAGCACTGTAAAGCCCTGTATCAAATTGTAAATTTTGGCTAGGGGGGGGGGGCGTTTTCCACACCTTTAGGGTTTTTCTCAAGATTTCTTTTACTTTAGGGATTTTTGGAAGGACATTTCAATGGCTTATTTATTCGAAAAACCCTCTATCTACCGCGACTCTGCGACGGAATTAATTCGCTTCGCTCGCTCGTATTGCTAGCAGAGTAGCAATGGACTCAAATGGCTCTCAAAAACAGCAGCACCAGAATACATGCAATAGTAGGCCTAAGTGAATACAGCAATCATCGATATTTTAATTATGCAATCGCGCTGTCATCAATCATCTCGCTCGGCCATATTTGATGGTTAAAAACCTATTAATATTAATAATAAATTTCCAAATGTACGTACACGAGGAACTTGTTTCTGCTCAGAACCCTAAGCAAGGCAGGCTGCCTGCGTGTTGTTGATCCAGCCTGTTTTCTGTTTAATCTGCTCTTGGTATCTCGCATTTTCACCAGTGACATGCAGGTTACAAATGACACGCCGGTTCATAATTAATGTTCGCTCAGTTTCACTTGTAAGCCCACTCTGCTGAGAGATCGAGCAGGAACTTAAAGGGGCAGTGCCATTAAGATCTTTTTTTTGCTTTTCCTTATGATTTTGCATTTTGAATGGAAACATTTTTTGTGATAGTAAATCCGATAAGAAAAAAATCTACGACACGCAATGATATTATTCGTTCAAATGTGAAACGAAAATAAATTTGACTCTTCTTTTTAATTAATAATTATCTGTTATGATAAGTGAGATATTAATAATAAAAATTTCAAATATCTAT
>JAQIYI010000291.1:0-22083 GCA_034700265.1 Polyzonium germanicum
CTACCTTGACTGTGAAAAGGACAATTAACAAATCTGAATTAAAAAATATAAAAAAAACATCATCTAAAAGTTCAAAAGTTTTACTTAGCTCACATGCCGAGCGTTTTTTGATGAATAAATTCCGTAGGCCTATGCTTAAAACAGTTTTGTAATTTTTTTACAGTGATTCATTCGTTTCTTAAATTTTTTTTACCTGAATACGTAGGTCAACTTCTAATTCCCTCCTCCACACACACACCTGCTAGAATTATTACATGATGACTAGGCCTAAATAAAAAAATTCAACAATCTGTGACGTCATCGAGAGCGTGCAATTTCAAAGTGGGACCGCAAAATCTCTTAAATTGTCACTTGAATTTGGGCCAAACATAATTGTCACTCGCTCCTAAACCATACCAAATCATCAGAGTTAGGCTTATTCGCGAAATGATAATTATTTTCGCCTGCGGAGTGAAACAATGAAACCAACTCGCGTCGAATTAAGCTGGGCTAGGCTTTTTTTATCGATGTCATAACATTTATCAAGCTTCGATCCAATCGGATCGAACAACAAAACGCGTCGACGTCGCGTCTCGCTTCGGAAAGTTAATTTCAATCCCCATTCTCAGAAATTTCAACAAGGATATAAGACTTACGCGCAAGCGCCAACCCGCCATTTGTTGTTGTGCATTTTTATTTTATTTTTTTGTAATATGTGTAGCTCTGGTTTCAACAACAACACCAACAAATCGAATCAATTGGTTACGTATCGAATTGATACCGCACAAGTATAATTCTCTTATTGATGCGTGTTTGTGGGTGCAGTATATCAGTGTAGTGGTTACATTCAAGCATGGATAACTATAGAGATACAACATCCGTAAGAAGCAGGTCAATCAATCAACAAATGTATGAAGTGTTCAAAAACCTTTACAAAATAAGCATAAGTTTTAATAGGAATATGCCTAATCAAGTAATCGCTTTTTCGTTCCAGGCAAATCACAAGGTATCTCAATGATTGCCGGACTAGGGATTCAAGCAACCAAGGAATAAAGTCAGCGTAAGTTAAAGCTCTTTCATCAAACTGAGTCAAGAATTGACTCCATTTTGGCCGCATTGACTTCATCTGCAAAAGCAGATGAAGAATTATTTCCATACTTAAATAGCCTGAGCTTAAAAGATTAAACATTACGCCTACAAATAGCGTAATAGTACATTGAAATCCATTTCATTGTTTCAGATAAATCCAGATTTAATCAGTAGCATCATTTTAATTTTACCATTAGGACTACGCTATTTTATTTGGTTTTTTAACGCACGCAAGGCATCGAAATAGCATAGCTTAAGCAAAGGCTCTTTAAGCATCACTTAAGAGTTATAAGTTAAACTTGAACGCGACTTGAGACTTGCTTTCCATTGTAACCTTATGGAGTTCGACAGTCTCAAGTCGCGTTCAAGATTTACTAGAGTAGGCCTATTCAAAATAATTCGTCGTCTGCTTTAGCCAATCGATTTTGCCTCGGCAAAACGGAACGCAAACCACAAAGGCTCAAACAGTATTTTTTTAAATGGCTACAATGAATTCCCCATGTCGTTTAAGGGTGAATGACCAAGTAGATGAGGTGCACTTACGAAATAGCTAGAGGACCTAAGGGCACTTCGATCAATCAGTAAAAGTCAAAAATGTTCCCCAGTCAAAACAAAATTGTTGAAAAGAATAGCTCTCTGGTTTAGACACATCCACCTCCCCAGTCCCCGCCCTTTCTGTATTTTCTGTTCCGCGTTTTCAACGACACAGGTGAACTAAAGGTAGAGCAGAAAAGCAAAGTCTTTGTTCGCCGGCTTAATGATCCTTCGCTAATAAATTAGTGACGGTTAAAGTGGTCGAAAATCGATTGAGGTATTGTCGAGTTATTGACACCTGCGTGTGGTGCAGAAAGGTGAGCCAACAACCAAAGAGTTTGCCTATTGCCAAGGAGGACTAAGTCATATCTAGAAGCACGTCTTGAATGCCAGAGATAACAGTTTAGAAATTCAAGATTCAAGCTAGCAAGCGCCCACCTGGAGGTCGACGTCGCCTACTGCAGGTCTGCAGCGCTAAATGTTTGTTGTGCTCATGAGCCGATATTTATTCATTCCATAAATATAAATGATAAATATCGCAGCCGTAAATCATAAACAATCGTGAGTTGAGTACAGATCGGCCATTTTAATACGTCTACGCCATATGGCAACTAGAGGTACGTCTAATCTCTCGGTTGGTAATTGCCAGATGGTAGTTGCCAGGTGTAGGTGACCTCTGCATGGTGGTGAATCACACTAAGTCCCAAACATTCTATGGGTTTCCCTTACGATACTTCCTCCACATCTGTCATGACAAATTTCAAGCATCCAACAACTTCAAGTTGATTTGAGACAACGAGACTCTCGAATGCTTCAACAAGTATTGTGGCAGTTGCAATAAACCCATTGAAGTCTGATTTTCACCGCGCAATTATTATCGCTCGTCAAGACGCAACCTTTTGTTATAACTGGTTGCCAAACAAAAAGGTTGCGTCTGATCGTCGCGCGATAAAACCTTTGCGCAGTGAAAACCAGCCATAAGATTTTGGACAATTTTGGACATGCATGCCTCGACCATGGCCGATTGCCGGAAAGGCGTTTGGGCCCACGTGTAAGCTGGGCTTTATGTCCTCTTTCAGGTTAGAATGAATGACTCACTGAAGTGCATTCAAGTTCACGTGTGGGATAATTTGGAGTACAAAAATGGTCAACTCATTCTAATCAAATGTTCTCATTGGAGGAGACACAAAACAAAAAAAATCCTCTACAGTCTGGGAAGTGTAAAGTGAGAAAATTTCATGGGAACGTTTACGGTATATTAAATAAATGGTTGAAACCGTTTCTTAGCAGTTATTTCAACATGAGTGCATTTTAAACATAACGTTCAGATTTGACAATTTGCAGAAACTTCCCAGCATTAGAGGCCTTATGGCTTTGGCTTAGGCCATTGAAACAAGAAAGAACGGAGTTAAAAGAAATATCGTCAACATTTATGTATAATTTCGTTAATTTTATGGTATGCATAGTGTTATGTATATTTAGTCACTTCGTACTACATACTTTACTCGTACCCCGCCTAATTTTGAAATACTGCATACGCCATTGCATGCTTTCGCGAGAAATATTAGGCCTGCATATCATCGCATGAGGTAATATTAAGGTGCTTTGAAACCATTGAAAGGAACTTCACCTCACGAAAGAAACATAATAAAAAAAAAACTTAGTCACAAAGTGGGGTCACCTGGTTTTCATTTGCGACTGCGCAGTGAAAATAAAATGCCTTTTTGAGGTTGATGACGATTAATGTGTGTCACGTTGCTCAGTATCTTGAATTAAAAAGACCAAAACTTGAAAAGAAATGTAATAAAAAATTTAGAAAATCTAATTAGGCCAAGGTCTTCCAGCCAGAAGAAGATAAAGAAGAAAAAAACAATTATGCCTAATCTTTCCAAAATTTGCGAGCTCCAAATACCGATTAACGAATTAGCCAACTTGCTATTGTCTGAAGAAACACAATTTCCAGAGTCGAGGCCTCAGTCTGCACATACTGTACGGATGATGTGCAATGTATATCTCGATTATTCAATGTCTTTAACCGGAAGTCCCCACTCAACGATGAATGCAATAGTCTAGGCTATATAATAAAAGTAACTGTGCGAATGTCCATGACTTACAATTGCAGAGAGTGAGAGAGCACAATTGCCATTAGGCCTTGGCCATTACGGTAATTTAATCAAGTATAATTTAATAGTTGAAACAATTTCCGGTTTTTTTCTTATTTCAATTCCGCAGTCTGAAACTGAAAAAGAAATCGCCAACGGAACCGCCTCCAGTACCTCAGCCCGACTACACAGGTAAAGTGAGCAGCAGTTAACTCAAGACTTAACTCCAGAATGACTCAAGCCAAGCACTGATCAGACGATGAGTTCGCTTACGAATTTATTAAGGAACTCGCAGCAAAAAAAATTCGTCAATCGGAAACCAGTTTAATACATGTCGTGCAACCTTTGGAATAAATTAATTAATTAATTAATTAATCTCAAAAGTCTTTGTGTCAGTGAACTTTTTAACTTGAGTTTCACGCAATCTGTAAGAAGAAAAAACAGAAATGCAGTCATAGGCTTAATTCTTATTAAGAGTTTCTTAGCGTTAATTAAAACTTTAAATAAATTAAGAAACGAAAGAAGAAAAGAAAAAAATTCTAATTGGTGTTTTTTCTTCATTATTTTGGACAGGAAGTATCGCCGATGACGACTCGTACGATGAAGGATGGGACACAGATTTCGACGAAGATTCGGTAGGCCTACTGTTAGCCGAATCGCCAATTGTAAATTTAAAAAAAACATTTCGCCAAAAAAAATAAACTAAATAAACTCCGCCTCTTTCCCACCCACACCACTTATTGACGAGCAGGAAGAGGAGAAGGACATTCGTGAACCCGAGTCGAGACATCAGAGAAGCATTTGCTCACCCGAGGACCTCAGTCTTGCTTTAAAATCCAGAGGTATTAGGCCTGGGCCATAATTACGCAAGAGGCCAATCAGGGCCGTAGACAGCTAGAGGGTTAAGCAGAAAACAGAAAACTGGCTTCGCTCGCTCGAACTAACCCCATCGTTTGTGCCTGCGGCCCTGAGGGCCAATTATTTGAAATATTTCAAGAATTACAAATATTAAAATATTAATTTTTTAGAGGTTGGAGGAAATCTTCCAGTACCGTCGTCTGTCGGCAAACAGGTATTATGAACAAACGAATTTTGCGCTGCAATAGGCCTACGTGTATTGCATTCATGCATTTCCTCTCATCTCCCTCCATTGTCTCAGGATCTTCAAGAATATAATAGGAGTAGAGTAATTATAAAATGCATAAACGCGCGCGCGGGCACACACAGAGAAAGCTGATTAGAAGTAATTAACGCGTAAAGCCGCATCGCAAGAATTAAAAAATACGTAACGCCATGGCCAAATCATCGGCCTAAGGTCTTGGCGAAACAATCGCCAGATTTGCATTCGCATTGTCGGTAGAAATACTAAATCATTAAACCGCGCCGCGTTCACGTACGGTCGGCGATATCAAGACATCAGCTTGGTGTAGCCCTACAATGGTGGACGTCTAATCATAATCTGGGACTATCGCTTTAGCACATCATAACCGTAACCTATTCAGCCGAGCACATCATCATCATCCATCCAACGAGAATAACGAACCATTGTCATTAAATTCGTTATTGTTTGATCGGAATCGATCGATCCACCCATCCTTTTATGCATTACAATACGTCATTGATCGTCGTCGAAATATTCATTGCAACGATGAACGTTTTGTTCTCGTGTTCTTGCAATTCACGAGGATTAATGGCGCTTGGTTACAAAATTAATTCAGAAAAAAATGAATAGACTTGATAGACCTTGATAATAATTGGGTTAAATAAAATTGAAGTCAAATAGTTGAATTCAATCACGTTCAACTGGTCAAAACTTTCAAGATGGTTAATTTGTCTTTTGGAGTGGTCATATAGTTTTAAAATTACAATCAAGGTATGGTAAACTAAGTGACAAAAGAGAAAAATTCAATTTATAGATGGCGTCGTTTAAATACAAAACATGTGACGTCACAAACTTCCTTGTACAAGATTGCTTCAACTCGTCCTCTAAAATCTGTGCCACGAGTTGATTGATGCTGATTGATATCTCGTTTACTAACTATCAGTCGAAATGGCGCCATAGGGTTAACATGAAGAATTTAAAAACTAAATCTGAATATTTAATTTTGAATTTAATCGCGTGTAACCTGAGCAAGCGCGAGTCAGAGACTATATACAATACCAAAACAAGAGACACTATAAAATAAAATTGGATACTGTAGCCTTACAATACTAAAGAGCGCCCTCTGGCGGCTGGGGATAAACAGGGAAATGCGATCTGCGGGTAATAACATATGGCTAAAATTAAGACGCTTTCACGCTTAATTTAACCCATTTTTCTTTTGTACTGTAAACATTCATCCACCATACACGTTCACGCTGACGGCCATTCATTGCTTTATTTTTTCCCGTCCTGTCATCACCGCACTTGCTGCCTTCATCTAGATTGCCGAAATAATTCGCAAGTTTAACTTGGAGCCACCGCCAGCTGTGCATAACGACAACAAGGTGATCGCCGCTTGACTCGATTAATTGAGTCAATTAATTTGTTCATAAATCGCTTTTCCTTTTTTGTTTTGCTTCCTGATCAATTACCTGTCATATATCCTCCCATCAACTTCACCACCTCTTTAACTTCCATGAATAATTTAGAACAAAAAAATCATAATTTATATATTCTAATAATCATCATCCTTGACTTTGTATCGCAAACTTAATATGGAAACTTTTATTCCTTGTGTGTTATGGCAGTCATCGGACAAGAACGGCACATTATCCGAATCGCAATGTAATAAACATCATACATTGTTCAAGTAATTGCTTATAAGTGTTGTTTTCTTCAAGAATTTATAATTTACAAATTAATTTGCAGGCATTGCTGCGCAACGTCACCAAACACCAATGACCACCACCACCACCACTGGAAGACCAGATCTTCCAAAAAGAAAAGTGCTGCCGAGGCCACCAAATCTACCGCTTGTATTAACGGGGCTCAACCCGCGACCTCAGAGGCAAATATCAAAATCTTTCCGAAAAATACGAGCTCGACTAAGTGAACACCAAAGTCAATCCCTTGAACCCGCTAGTGGCATTAGCCAAAGAACCCATTAGGAAATAAACCTAATTAGTTGAACTTTTAGTACGGACGCTGGATCCAAACTTTCGCTGGCTCGACCTCATCAACAACCTCCGCCACCACCACCGCCTGGAAAACAACCTTTGTCGACTTCCTCGCCTTGCTCAACGCCGACGTCACATCCGGTAACTTTCAAACAAAATTTCAAGTTTAAATATTTTGAAAATGTCACAATTTCAAATTGTCTGTTTGTGTTCAGGACTTTGATCAGTCGCTAGACAGTCTGTATCCAGCAGGCCCCATCGATGCCTACGAAGTCCCAACTCCGTCGCAAAGCGACGCCGGATCGATGGACATCAATGTGGCCACTTCGATGAACAGTCTTAGCATTTCGGGAGACAGTTCCATGCAAGGTGAGTCTGCATGCTCATTTGCTCCCAACATTGGAATTCCTATGGATAACTTGAACACGACTTGAGAATTGTCTAACTCCATAGGATCGATTACATTGTAAAGACAAGTCTCAAGTCGAGTTGAAGTTTTCCTTAGCTCCTAATCATCAAGCGATTAACTAGGCTAACACATCCTTATGGTTACTTTCAGGTAACATGCATGAATCACTAAGTCAAAGCCAGTTCGAACTTTGTCAAGAGGTGAGTGACACGTCGTCAGGATTATTACATTAGTACGAAACGAAAATTGATAAATAAACTAACAGGCAAACAAACTCAACAGATGCACAATTGCTCGTGGAGATAATTATTCATTTTTAAAATGAATTTGGTTTCAATGCATGCCTAATCAACACACCCAATAGGGCCCAAATTAAACACGTCGTGATCTAATGTCAAGATGGTAGAAAAACCTGCGAATGTTTCCATGGACAACTTGTAGAAAGAAAGAAAGAAAAAAAGTCTTAATGGAACGAAATCGCGTGAAATTATCGAACAGTTAACACATTAGTTGATTTCAAGACAACGGAAGAACATTTAAGGAGAGGTCATGGATCGACATTTTTTTACCCCGGAAGTGATTGGCACTTTAATGAAGCATAAAAAACCTCAACCTCGAGTAAGAAATTCTTGCAAATTTCTTCAGGAATAACATGCAACGCATGGTTTGGCCTCTTGGCAATGCAACATTGTGCGAGATCACTACCGGCATGACGCTGCACGCAACCGCAATAGAGCAAGCGGGCCACGCCGATGACTCGACTGCATGTTCAGAATAATGACACATACGCATCTAACCAAATTAGTAATGCACAACCTCACATTTCAAGGCAGGAAATCTATCATTCATGAGACTTTAGACTCGATATAACACGTAGAAAAGATCGCGTGTCAGCTGATCCATAACAGCGATACAGGCGCTAGGCCTAAGTTAATAACAATATAACACTTACATGTATTGTCTGACTTGAGCGAGCTACCCTATCTGCTGTTCCTAAAAATGCAATAATTTGCCGATAATTTATATTTTGCATTTTTTTTTTGCCAGCTGGTCATGGAAGAGGCGTACGAAATACCGGATGGTAAGCTTGCAAGACAAGTCTTAAGTGCCATTATTCTCCGACTTAAGTCTGACTGAAGTCAGGTTATTGGTCAATTGCATGCAAATATCATCAAGTGCCTAACTAATGCTTAAATATCCATACATACATGTACTTGTAGAATGTAGATACACAAAATGTAGCTAAATGTACACAAGTAAAGAGTAATAAAGCAAAACAATTATATATTAAATAAATAATGAATTTAAAAATTAAATTTAAAAAAAAACTTAAGACAGCGATTTTATGCATTAATAATGCAGCATTATGCATATCAAATATTAACATGCGATGCAGGTACTCAGTAAGTCCCAATATAATTGTTTGTCACCTAAAGAAAGTCAATGGTCAGGATCATCCGGAGTGTCGTCAACGTCGTCCGACCGTCCAGCTCTACCGCCTAAACCTTGTTCGCCGGAAGTCGTCCCGCCTCCGCTTCCAGAAAAACCACAAAGACGTATCGGAACTGTGAACGGAGTGCCATCAGCAACAATAGCGTCACAAGCTGTAGCGGCTCCAGGGCCTCCAATTCCGATAAAGGACAACAACAGACCACCTTTACCCAGTCGAAAAACCTCAGTATGCCCACTTAATTAGACAACCATTTGAAACAAATTGTCTGATCTGTCTCCTCAATGTTAAATATAACTGTTGTTGTACAAAGGACGATGGAACAGCAAAAGCGCGTAACCGTCCCAGCCTGGACGGCTGCAAGCAGAGGATAAAAACTAGTCTAACGTCGATGCTGTCCAACCTGGGAACCAGGCTGACGCCCGAGAAGCGCGCAGAAAGCGTGGACAAAGTAACCACACCTGACAAAGGTGAAGAAGACCAAGGGTCCAAACAATATTTTTAAAGTGTGATGACGATCCAAGTAAAAAAGTGACATTTTTTATTTGTTCCTTGTGACAGATTTGTCGACTTTAGCAGCGGCAACAGAAATGACGAAAAGCTACAGTATGCTGTCACTGCGTCAAGGAATGGCAGACGGTATGGACCAATATGAAAAGGGATAAAATGCAAAACATTCTCCATGGAGCCACTTTGGGGTTGTAGTGTGACACCTTGTTTTGTTTTACAGGAGCTAATCGACCCCTGCCACCAGTGCCTAATCTGAACAAAAACAACGCGAGGAACAGCCAAGACGGTGGACTTCCTACAGCGCCTGCAATTCATGAGATAACAGTAAGCCTGCGTGTTCCTTAGTGGAAATAATAATGCCATCGATAAATATCGACATTCATGAATGAATAAATCGAAATTATCGACTATACTCGATATCTGCGTCGAATTAGGGCGACAACCGCCCTAACAACCTCTCTAAATTTGTACAATGCACACGTTTCTCCGTCACAGAGCACGCAGAACGCCCTAAGTTCTCAACCATGGTTTCACAAAGTCGAACGCGAAGCTGCGGCAACGACCTTACGACAGATGGGACAGGTATGTACAATCATCGTATAGCAAAATTAATAAAAAAAATTAGGGGGTAACCCTATCAATCGGTTTTGAAAAGCATTAAAACCCTCTAAAAACGATTGCTTTTCAAAAACCTTCAGAGTGGATCCTATTTGGTACGAGAGAGCACCAGGAACGGCAAGTCAAATCCCTACTCTCTCACTGTGTACTATGACGAAAAAGTATCGCACTTGAACATCAGGAAGCGAAGCGACGACACGTTCGCATTGGGCAAAGAAAAGGACAACGAAAAGGTAGGCCTAAGGAAAGACGCAAAGAACGTCAAAAGGGAAATGAGAAGGACTTGGATGTAAAGTATTTTGGAATAATTTGTTTTTCTTTGTAAATATAATAGACGTTTTCATCAGTGGAGGAACTTATCACGTACCACCAGAGGGAGCCAATTCTGTTGACGGCACAGGGTCATCAAATAGGAAAAACGTGGCTAGTGACGCATCCCGATAAATGATCAAATAAAATTTCCCCTTCCCACCCTCATCTAATAAATAAGTCTAATAAATGATAAATGATTTTGTTATTCCATCCCATAAAATAAGCTAACAATAGTTAGCCTTGAACTAAAATTGAATTAACTATATGTGTATTAGAAAAAAATGAAGAATTAAATTTAAAAAACCTATACTGTAGCCTGTACATATTAGATAAGCTTATAGAGTTTAACTGAACTAATTTTGTAAAATTCTAAATGTTATTTGTGAAGAATTTAAAATTTTAAATAAAATCTAAGTAAAGCATTTGCGCCTTCATGTGTTAATTGCGCCTTTTTCTCAAATTAATTACAATCAAGTTCTTTCTACTGTAGACAAATATGCATCAGGCTGAGACGGAAGTCCACACCTCAACTTTGTCAACGTAGCCTACTAATAATGATCGCTTTGTAAACGGACAACAAATCGTCATTAGGCCCATAACTTATGTTTAATAAAAACAGCGCTTTAAAATTGCATTTGAAGAGGAGAAAAACCTTTTGCTCGTTACGATTTTTTAAATTTAACGAGATTAATCTCTAACTTATTCTCCCCCGTTTGAACTTTTGCATTGAATAATATATATATATTTTAGTAATTTCTGTACAGATATTTTAGATTTATAAAAAAAAAGGCTCTTTTTTTTCAAATTCAAACATTGATGCGTCGAAGCAGGATGAGCGGCACAGTGAGGAGGATTCCTCCTATAATGTAAGACCAGGTTGAACCCAAACTCCAGTAAGCTAAAAAAAACGTTAAGCTCGAATGAATTGCGGTTCAGTTCTACACTATCAATAAAATCAACAAGATCCCCAAGATGGATTGATAAATGAGGGCTGCCAGCACCAAAACAGAACAAACGCGAGGTAATGGCACCGGTTAATCACTAAAATAACATTAAGACTTACAGGACACAACTAGCAAAGGGATTTAAGCAGAAAAGCCAACTCAAAGGCAACGATAGCTTGTACCGAAGTGTACGTGTGTGTGTGCTCAACTGTGCATTGTAGTGAATAGTGAGAACATGCAAATATATAATCAGCTAACCTTCCACCTATTTAGACCACAAACCCTGACTACAATTAATTATGTAAAAAGGTAGCCAATCAACAATAAATAAAAAAGCGGCGAAATCATAACCCCTAAGTGCCAGAAGCATTTATCCCAGCGTGACCCCTCAATATGCAGTATAAGTGTATACACTATACAGTGGCATAACTTTGCATGCATTTGGGTTGCTGGCCACCTGGCAGCCATGCTGCACTAATTTGCTCGGTTACTAAGACAACAAACATGCAGAAGGCTAAGTAAATAAATATAAATAAACGGAATTCATTGTTCCTACCTGTTGACGCTACCACAGGTCCGACGGCACGAGCGAGAGATCCGACTGACCTGAAGATTCCCATAACTTTCCCTTTCTCAGCATGAGAACCTGCATTGAGACGAAATGATAAAAGAAAAATTAACAGTTTAGCTGCTTTCGCACAAATCTTCAAACCATAGAGAGGTTTTCTAAAAACTTTGGGCACTTACCGAATGACGATGCAATCGTTGACAGACACGGCACGACAAAAGCAGATGCTTATTTTTTTAAAAGGAAAAATTGTCAATTATAAATACTTGTATTTATAAATAATCCAAACCGAGAATACAATGTATACAAGTTTTTACTCCTGATGGACTTACCGAATGCGTACATGGCCAAACCGACGTAAAGAAAGAAATGATTTGGAGCGAGCCCCACAACAATAAAGGATGGAATGATGATAGAAACGCCCTTTTGGTTTGGAAATTAAAAAATTTAGAAATATTATATACGAGCGTATAATTAAACCTGTCACACAAGATCATTTGTCGATAAAATCTTGATCGTAAATGTTCTTACTCTAAGGGCGGTCTTTTTTTCCTGGCCGGCAGGAATGCGACGAACGTATCCTCCTTGTACACACGCCATTACAATGCCGATGAACAGAAACATTTTACCCTGTTCCAAGCTGAAACAACAAAATACATTTTATGATGTTCTAGCAAGATAGTTTAACAAAATTAATCGGGATTAACGAATAAGTATTAAGTACGCACCTGGTGTACTCAAAGCGGATGTGAGTGAGAAACGTGAGCGTGTATTCCAGCCCAGAATACAAGAAAAGGTACATGAAGTACACTTGACCCAGCTGACGCAATGAAACGAGCCCTAAAAGAAAGAAGAAAAATAAAATCTGCCATAAAAATGCGGCTCGAATGGAATATGCAGCCAATCGGAAAAAGCGCTACCTTTTTCGTTAATGTGCGAGACAGCTTTGAATCCAAACAGTTCTGAAGGGCAGATGAGCTGATAGGCACGACTGATTCCATTACCGACAGACTTAGCCTGAGAAACATAAATAAATAAATAACTAAAGCGTAACTGGCGATTAATCGATGTAAGACTCATTAAGGAATGCCGGATGAAAAAATATTCAGCTTACACGCCTTCCTTTGGGCAACGTTTCTGGAAAGCACAACGCCAAGTAGGCGACGTTGATGGTGGCGAGGATCACGGCCAGGAGAGCAGGAACGACGTAAAACTGGCCAGTCTGCGTGCGAGCCCAGATGGAGAACATCGCTCCAGTGATGGGTCCTACTATAAATCCGACGGAGAACGCGATACCGATCAGTGCCATGCCTTTGCCGCGCGTCTGCGTGCTAGACACGTCTGTCATGATGGCCGTGCACAGGCTCACGTTGCCATTGCTGATGCCGCCTATGATGCGGGCCAGCACGAAAATAGTGAAGTTGGACGACAGAGCCCAAACGATGTAAGCAATAACCTCAGCTGACTAAAAAAACACAGAAATAATTAAAACTCCATTTTAAGAAATTAAAAATACATTTAAAAATTAAAAATTCATTTTTTAATGAATTGAAGGCTTACTCCACAGATATAATCCCATTACTTTACCATGCAAAGCAGCAGAAGTGGCCTCCGTCCATAGACATCTGACAATGCGCCGATAGCAGGAGAGACGAGAAATTGCAGCAGCGAGTATAGAGAACCAATAAGACCTGAAACAACAGAAGTTTTCATATAAATCGGTGTTAAATGTGCTTAGAAAAAATAAATGATATTAATGAAATTAACTTAAGATATAACTTGCCGCCAAAAAGTACGGTATTGAAACTGTCCGGCGCGCCAACCAGAGCCTGAAAATAGTTGACCTTCTCCTGAAGATACGGAAATAGACCACCCTGACAAACGAAACAATTAAGATTAAATTTACAATAAATTAATCGCACTCGACATTAAGCGGCCGTCATACTTTGTCGTTCTGCCTGTAGTAATCGAGCAACGACGGCAGCAGAGGCAATATCATCGTGAATGCGAGAAGATCGATCAGGAGCGAGATGAAGATTACTCGGCTCACTCTTGCTCGCAAGGCTTCGGATACTTTCGAAGGTTCTAGAGAAGCGCTGGCCGTCTTGGAAGCCGTGGCTTTCCGCTTCGGTTTCTCCATCACGCCATTGTTGTTATTGCGGATGCCGTTGACGACTTTGTTGTTTGTTAGTTCCTTCTTGCTCGACGTTCCGTTTGCGTAAGTCTGGTTCGTTGCTGGCTTCATTTTCTATATATTTTCGAAAAACACAAAAAATAATAAAAACCACAAAGCGTATTTAAAGTTATTGTATTATGATGATGCAAACAACTGTAGAAATATAAGGGCTCAATAAAGTAATAAAAATATTTCTTCCTGCCTTCCTGTAAGATAAAAAAAACTCCCACTTGGCAACCTACTTATAATACCTAGGGGCCTACTTTATGTGAAATTGCGAATTAACGTAAGACTGGTTTCACGCTACTAACGAGAAATTAACGTTTGAGAACTGAAGCTCCGCGCGTGGATGATGCTCAACTTATGTTTACTGAATTGAACTAGTCTATCGTAAACATTAAACAAGTACAGAAGGGCGAGCCACAACTCAAAACACTTGTGTTTCTCTTAAGCATCTATGTTGTAATGGATAGTCACCAATGTCAAAGTCACGCATCAATAATTGTTGCGATATATTGCGGTGCCAAATACATATGTGAATCGGTTCGTGAAAACGTTCATTTTCTACACGCGTTGACGGGTTCACATGACAACCAATGCAGACAATCGATGGCATTAAGCTAAAGGTTTAGGCCCACTAGGCCTTTACATTGAACAGTACATGTGCATATTCTGTGTAGAGGCAGCAGTGAAAAAAAATATGGCTGCATTTTAAACGAACCAAGGCAGAATCATTTTTCACTGTCAATACCAGCCTTCTAGACTCACGCAAGAATATATATATAGGCCTATATGAAACATATGAAAAATATATAGGCCCAAAGAAAGTAGGCATACGGTAGTCTAAAACTAGAACATGCATGTAGAAAAACACGTGGCGAAAAAAAAACTTTTTTATATCTTTTCATGTGCTTATAGGCCTATATTAGCTTGCAATTTACAATTTTCTATCTTTGCTTTAAAAATAAAATCACCCAAGATATGTTTGGACGATATTCAGAGCTGAATCTGACTGTGCTATTTTTCTGTGCGACCCGATGTTGGGTTGCTAGATAAAACTGCTGTCAGATCTAAATTCGCGTTTTAGCATTTACTAGTGTGAACGCGCCATATCACGCTAACAAAAAAACATTGCCTGCAAATGTCAAGTGATGCAATCACAAACGATTCCCTATTGACGTGGGCGAAATTAATTCAAACAAAAAAGACCATTTAGATATCGCTGTTCAGGTCCAGATTCATATACAATTGTACAATGTACATGCACAGTGTATATGCCTAGGCCAGTAGACCTAAAAATGATTCCTATGTTATGCTACAGAGCGTATATATTTAGCTATAGGCCTAACTATAGACCTCGGCATATTTTAAACGATTATCGCAGAAATTGATACCATAAGTTGATTTAAATTACATTACTACCGTATATCAATTGCTATCTAATATACGGTACTCGTACATACCAAGATCTATGTCCCATCCGCTTTCGCGAGACCTTCCAAAACCACCGTCTAAATTCGCTACAGAAACTGATAAACTAAGAGATCCAAAGTGCCGTGGGCATTTACACATGCAATGCACGCATGTGCTACACGTCGGTTCAGGTTAAACACATTTGCTTTGTAGAAAGAATGGATGCAGTGTTTGGGAGGATTTTTTTCTTTTCTTTTCGGCGCAGAGGTCGACGCCTTTACGTGCCTCTGTCAATGACAGTAGGCTACAAGTTCGAAGTCATGGGCAAGAAAATCTAGGTTAAGTGATACCGGACGGCCTAGAAGCCAACTAGTATTCATATATACGAGTAATAAGCTTATACGGTAACTGTATCCACGCAGAGCTGCTCAGGTGATCCCATCTCAAGTTCTTATTAACTAAATGTTGACCCACATTGGCTTGAATGTGAGTCACCAAAGCGGAACTTTCAGTCACGCAACGCGCGCTCGTGCCAATCTTTTAATATACAATCTGACCGAACTAGCTACGAGCGCCACATCAATATTCCGCCTGGGCCTTTTTATTAGTTTAGTCTCCATTTTAAGCACTCACTAACGTCGATCACCATTGTCTAGAATTATAATGATTAATGACAATTATGATGAGCCAAAAGGTCGCGTGGGCCTAGTGTCTCCTTTAAAGCGTCTTCACAATAAACGATAAACTAGCAACTACCATATCTTAGCTTGCATTGAAATGCCTTACATTTTTATAAAGGCCTAGCTAGCGGTAGTGTAAATGCGTAAAATAAAAACAGCAAAGCTCAGAAATATTTCAGCGCAATTAATTAGCGTTTTTCATTTGATTAAATTCATATATAGAAAGATCATAACCAAGATCGATGTAGGCCTAACAACTAAAACAACAACGCGCGCAGGCATGGTGTAATGGTTTAGCCGCATATCGTTACCATGTATGCTTGTGGGTCACCATGCATCAGGCTATTTGCATCCTAGTTAAGATTCAGGCTCAGTCGGTCATCTTCTTCACGGTGGTAGACCAGCTACGCCTACCGCATATCTATCGCCTAGGCCCAATAGCAAATAAATACATGAATAGGCCTACAATAATAGCTGTACGACATGTTCGACTTCACCGCATTTACACACATTTACACAGTGTAATTGCCATGTAAAATCTATTTTATAACAGTCAACAATCTTCAGTAAATGAGTTTGTTTGGCATTCAAGCTTGCGAACACGTACGTTTTCTGCTAGCGCGTGTTTGTTTACGACTTTACGAGCGTCACGTAGACCTACATGATAGGTAGGCCGGGTGGATTTCGGTTTACGGGGTAAACTCAAATTCTTCTACGACCGGACGCAGACAACACGTGAGTGGTCTCGCCCATCGGAGGGGGGGGGGTATAAGGGTTAGCTTAGACTAGGTTAGCTAACCACTGTCGGGGGGTCTATGCCCCCCCCTCGTAGTTAGCAAACCTCTCCTAAGCTACCCGATTGAACCCCACCCCTCGGGCTCTGGCGGGGGGTTCTACCGCATCACCCGCGCCTTTTTAACCTATTATAAAATAAAATGGCGGAGAGACTGTCTGATCGTGTGAGATGAGAATTTGAGTTAACTCCGTAAACCGAAATCGAACCGGTAGGCCTGCATGTACGATTGTACGTGCGTAGGCTGATCTATAGAAATCAGGCTATGCAACATTCGCTAAATATGTTATAATTGTAATTAGAACACTTGAGCCCAGTACAGTAGGCCCATAAGTAGAGTACAGACTGTACAGTAGGCCTACATTTGCAGTTACCGTATAGGCCTAGCCTTACACGTTCAATACCCTTACGTTAAATACACATGTCAATTAATACAAACGCACAGACTGTGCAGACACGAACAGTGTCACTTACCATGGTAGTAGAGCTTATCAAACGCCATGTAACTATAAAATATCTCCCTAAATAAAACTGACTGAAAACAGAGAAAAGTCGAGGCCTCGCGAGAGGGCGACACAACCACCACACCTCATGACAAACGAAACAGACACGCAAGGCGCCAAGAAAAAAAAAGATGGCGTACATCATATCCGTTTTTGGAGGGAAATGGTCACCAATAAGAAGAGAGGCGCGCTTTTTAAAATGCCCATGAGGGATCAGACCGTTTGTCCGAAGGGTTGAGGTCAGACATATCAGACGAATGGGGAATGGACTAATCATCAGATGGTCGTGTCTGGATCGGACTAATGTGTCACTACTTCTCTGACGGCCGTGTCTGAAGCATGGATTAATCCTCAGACGGTTCAAGTGCATAGGGTTAGTACATGTATAAATAAAAGATCACACATTAAATCAATTTGTTTATTAATTCTAAAGGAGAATGACGATTACACCCTCTACTAGCTTGCTAAACATTTGCTAACTAAATAACTAGGTTATTAGTTTGCAATACTAATACGCTCGTATAACGTGCAAGCCTTTTGGAACAGGTGGAATTTACGATGGCATGCATGTAGGCATTGTAGGAGGGTAGGGTGGACAATGTCCACTGGACATTGTCCACCCTACCCTCCTACAATTGTCACCTCCTTGTGCACTGGACAAGGAGGTGACAATTCGTCACGGGCAAGACGAATCTGTCTAAAAAAATAAGACAACAAACAAAAAGAAAACAAGAAAAACAATGCATGTGAATTTTCGTGCTTAATCAACCATCCAACAGAAAGAAATATGCCTAAGCTCTAAATAGGATTACATATTAATTGTTGGAATTGGCAAGATGTCGATCTCCGCCTTGCAGCCATCGTACAGTTCCTGATAGTCTTCGTGTTGGGGAATCATGAGAACGATGCAACCTCTCCTTACGCCCAGGGCCATGCCGATGTCCTGCAAACGGAACGAAATTACGAATTTACGACTATTACCAGACATACATGTATATGGTTGGAGATTCTGGACTTTTATAACCGACAAAGCTCCCTAGTTGTGATCATCAACGATAAATGAGGAAATGCGACTTTAAACTACCTGTTTGGAGGGCGTGTACACGTAAGGAATGTTCCGTTCCTCACACACGGCTGGCAGATGTGAAATAATGTCGATCGGTGTGACATCACCGGCAAGAATGACGATACTACATATACGTAAAATCAAGATTATTTAGTTTCTGGATTTTGTTCTTGAAATCAGAATCCTCGCATCTATACTTCTATATCGAGTCCCGGATGACTATGTGGCTCACCCTGTACTGCCTTTGCGGATGCTTTGCTGGACCTTTTTGATACCCCTGCTGAATTGCTTCTTGTGCTTGGACGCTAGAAAGTTACGGTATGTTAAATAGTTAGATAAGGGCATGTACGATATGAGTACGATAGGGAGTGCGGGCAGATATTAAAGAAAAACCTACTCAACCTTTTTTGATCATCTTGTACAATTTCTTGGTCAGCTTTTTGGGCGCCATTGGCTTTGATATTGAATTGACGAACTGCAATTTCTCTTCGTAGCTCAATTGATCACCGGCCGCTGCTGCTTCTCCTCCAGTGTGTACGATAGTGGACTTATCGACCTCCGTACTTTTTGACTCCTTTTTCACGTGTTTATGTTTCGTCATTTTGAGGAGCGACAGAAAAATGAAAAAAACTGGCGCCTGACTTCAGCGAGTGTGGTGGACGTAGAACGTGCAATACATCGATTATCTAGTGGAGGCATCGATGCGATATATCGATATGGTATCGATTGCGCACGTCTCTTCTTGGCGCGAGTTTTCAAAACTGAAAATCCTCACAAATTATTAGAAATTAACAAGATACCCGATTTTCTGAGCGAAAGCGAAACGTTTTCACACTCTAAAAATAATATATTTTGAACCCGATTGATAGCGGTGATCTGTCTGTCTGTCCGTCCGGCCGTAAGTGGGCGCCACGTGTCCGTCCGTCTGCGTGTTTTTGAAATGAAGAAAAAAGTCCCCACTACCAGGGAGCGCCGATTTATAACCGGTTGTCCGGTTGAAGCAACCGGCGTATGAATCGATTAAGAAATCGGTTAACCGGTTAGAAGAGGAAAAAAACTAAAATAGCACAAAAACTCAAAAAGAGGGCTTCGTGCGTGAAATTCGTGAATTCTTTCGTAATATTTTCCGTTTTTCCAATTATTTCCATGTAGGATTTCTTCGTTGTTTTCAAAGCCGTGAGTCCGTGACTATTGAAGTTCCTCGCTCGGGGATGGTTTCGTCGGGAGCTATGAGTACGCCCAACGGAGACGAAATGGACAAGGTAGGAATGCACGCAGTTCCCCTCGCTCTTAATTTCTAGCCTGCCAGCCAAAAAGAAGAAAGACGACGCTAGAAAATGGCTGCTCCATTTAAAGCCGAACGTATGGGCGACAAACGAGAGATTTGTTTTCCGTTTCGTTTGAAGTAGGCCAACATCGCCGTAATAATCCCATAGTCCAAGGCGAATCAACGTAGATAGTAAATTCACCGCTATGTGTAATTAAAGGGGCTTTGAATCGATTGTTGGCCACTTTACTGACTGGCGACCTTCGTAACTCGAACACCCTGAGTGAACGTTACTGAGAAGTTCGACTTACGCAAGTTCGATTAAGCAAGTTTAAACATGGACTAATTTGCAGTAGGCCTACATTGAAAGATGATTTAATTAAAGATTTCGTGGTCAACAGGTCTCATAGACCCGCTTAAGTCCTAACAAAACCAAGGGACAAACGCGAACACCACCCATGTATTGCAATACATTGTACAGGGGGCAAATTCCAGATTGCAACAATCACCACGACGAATGACCTTACCCTTGGCCTTCAGCCCAATGTCCATTGATTCAGCCTATTGAAGTAACTAGACTATGGCTATAGGGAGTATAGGCCCACTAGACTCAGTTCAGTTAGTGCCCTCAAGCGCTGTAAATTAGCATGTCTAGGCCTAACCACAGACTTGAGCTTGTCTTACTCAAGTCAACCTTTGCACGTAAGAATTTCCATTGAATTCCATTATCCTCTAGACGTCTTCACGTGCATTATCAAAACTAAACGATTGAAAATGCATCGTGCCGGCGATGGATCTCAATGGAAATCCTCACCTGCAAAACGCTGTCTTGACTATTGAGCAAGACAAGCTCAAGTCTATGGTTAGTGATTGTCCTGGAGGATTGTATGACCTGTGGATATAGGCCTACTCAAACTCGAATGCTAATGCCTAATCGATAAGGTATTATATGCTCTATTTTTGGCATTCCTAGACCTACATGCACTAGGCTAGGTCAAATCGGTTTCAGACCGCAGGCAGGAAGCGCTAGCCTAGGCGCCTATTCTCGAAGGACTCGAAACCCGGATCGATAGAGAGACTTGAACAAGCAACAAAAAAGAAGAAGAAAGAAACTAGACCTTCGTAAATTAATCAATAACCGCCGAACACAGCGTTTGAAAATCGAACCCAGGGGAAGATTAGACTAGGCCCATATAAAGTGCCACCGCACATAAACCTCTATATTCAAGCTTGAGTGCGTGACTTAAGTGCACCTTATTCATAAAGAAGGGAAAAGTGAAGTGAACATAAGTAGAGTGCCTTCACTTTACTGGGTAAATGGCTAAATGCTGTTTGAAAATACTCCCTATTACCCTTAAGAATGAACTTCGCCAGCCAACGTGCTTTATGAATGTTTATTTTTATTTTTTCTAATTTTGTGATTTACAGAGTCCTGAAAGTGACACCGAAGAACGGGACCCAAAACGGATGAAGACTGAAGGTAAAAACTCGCAGAAAATAGCTTTTCAAGAGCCGCGAGATCCCGTTGCCATAACGACACGAATATAATGTAGCTTGCTTGCGTAAACTACAAGAGGAAATAATCTATAGATCAGCCTTAGGTCTGCACTACACTATCGAATAATAAAGCAATATATCCGTATGACGTGACATTTGAATGCTTGAATAAATGCCCTGCGTTTTTTTACGCTTTCAACACAAGTGCGAATAAAGGCGATTTTGCTCATATGAGAAAATCAATATACCTATGCCTAATCGCACTAATCTACATTGCGAATTTGCCCTTGAGCAATTTTGTGACATCAACATTTAAAAACTAGCCTACGACCCTACGTCGATAGAGAATATTGTTCGATAGTGTAGACGTGGGGGAGGGGGGGAGAGCGGAGCACTTACAATAAGGACAAAAATAATTTCATGTAGCGTTAATGTAAGCCTATCGGAAGTTTCATCACTCTAATCATAATCTATACAATATTCATTTTGTTTTTCCTTCTCTTCCTCTCGTTTCTTTTTTTTTGTGTGAGTTTACAGGTTGAATTTTATGACGGTCAGTGACAGTGTCACTCTCTGTGACGGATGGTCCCTTCTGTTTTGATTGAGAGCGCACGGCCACGATGCTGCGTGTCCGCCGTATGTCTATTGTTGTGGACTTGCTTCTGTTTGGAGGTTTTTGCCTCCGGCCGGGAAGTGGGAGGGTGGTCATTCGTCTATATAAACACTTTTTAATTTTTATGACTAATTAATCGTCAATTAATCTAGAGCATCTGGAAATAGTCCAAGTCCTAGATGTTCCAAAAGATGCCAAATAAATAGGTCTATTCAGAGTTTTCTACAAGCATATTGGCAGGCAGCTTTTCACCAGAACCCATAGTCATGAGAAATATTTGGCTCGAAATACAGTTGGCTTCAATAAAAACACTCAGCTGATTGACAGATTTGGAATATGTTTGCGACTGGATTAGCAATGATTCTTTTTCAGTTTATTTTCTGATACTTGTAATATACAAAGAGCCCTTGAACTTTTCCTTATCATCTAATTTCGAATAAGAGCTTCAGTTACTCTCGGAG
>JAQIYI010000292.1:0-22042 GCA_034700265.1 Polyzonium germanicum
ACAAAACAAACAATAATTTTAAAAAAATGCTTTTAAATATGTTAAATGTTTTTTTTATTTATTTATCTATTAGGCCTATCGTTATTATGTCTTTCTTTTATTTCAGGCTTTTAGTCTTTCAACATTCACGATGGCCTTGCCTGCAAATAGAAGTTAAGGCCTACTTGGGTGTGTTAAAGAAAAACAATTAGACCTAACGTTTAAAATTATAATTTATTGCAGGCATGGCAATTATAAATGTAACCAATAGTATTGGGCCTACTTTTATGGCACAAAGTTTGTTACGACTAAATGGTTTAAGAGCACTAATTACTCAAAACGTTACTCACCCATAGCCTAAGATGGTTGAGTAACGTTTAACCAGCGTGATACCAAAGTGAGACAGCATTTGAAAATGAAATCGTCTGCTCATATTTTATTTTTTTATTATTGCTATTCACTTTTGTCCACTGGCCGGACAAAACCCTCCTTTTTGGTCACGCTCAATTCATACATCCACTTTACAGGTTGAGAGGAGTGGGGTAGGGTGGGATAATCCTCAATTTTTTCCTGACAAATAAAAGTGCATTACATGCCAAGTGAATATAAAATAGATCATCGTGAAGAAATAGGCTCTGCGCGGCTACGTACGATACTTATTGTGTAATAAGTGGCCAACTGCGTGAGGCTTGACGAAGAAGAAGAAGAAGAAAAAAAACACAATATTCTAAGGCCTATTTGCATAAGTTGATCTCACAACAGAGAAATTGTGGCAAAGCACTTGGAACCGAAAATATAAAAGAAAGGAAAAAAAAAAAAAAATAGAAATGCATCACGTTAGAAGACCAATGTTTGACTATGTTGTCCCATTCTTCACCAAGCTCCATAATATTTAGTGTGTGATATATCGCTTTGCTAGGTAGAAATAACAATAGAACTGCCTGTACGAACGCACGCACGCACACACTTGGAAGCCCATCAAAAGCAAATAGGAGGACAATGACAAACAGCATCCTAAACCAATAAACACTTCCAGAGACTCGCGCAGCCAAAGCCTCTACTTCTATTAACTACAAAGACAATTGCCCTGACCAATATGTCAAGCAGCATCCATCCCTTGCATCACGTGAAAACCATGACCAATCATGAGCATCTATCTACAATCAACATGGATGGCGTTTCTCGACATGAAACCAACGGACCACTACCCACGAAATGACAAACACCTGACGTAGTAGATGTTGAATGGGTTGGTGATGACGTCAGACGTTTATCATTTCGCTTGTATGTTGGTTTAATGCCGACAGGGCTCAAAAGGTCAATCTTTTTGGTGACTCCATGTGTTTTTGCTCCAAGTTTTAGTTTTAGCTTTTACTGTGAACGCGCCACAAGGACATCATGGAGAAATATTTTGAAAAAGAAGAAAAAAAATTGGAAAAAACAAAATTTAGACGAAAAGAATAATTTGAAATGACAATGCATGATTTCGACGTATATTCACGTACCCTGAATGAGTGAGAGCCTAATTTGAGCAGATCTTGGAACGAACATGTCGTAAACAGACGACGCAACTACGAGGTTCGTTAGCGACATAGAAAATAAGCCAGCAGGTGGCGCATTCGCAGCGAGACATCTTTCCTTGTCATTTGAAAAGCTCGACCTGCCCTGGCAAAAAAAAGTCATCCTGAATTTTTAATTAGCTCTCCTGTCCTCGCACTAAAGAACATTTACATGAGGATGATGATGATGATGATGATGATGCGTCATGCCGCCGCCGACTAGGCCTACAAATAGCGATGCATGTAAACCCGTTAAAAGTACGTTTGCCGTTAATAATTCTGATTTAAATGGCATTGAAAGTTTAAACCAGCATCATTACGACTGGCTAGACGCCAGTGGGCCAAACAGAGCAGGTTCAGAGGAAGAGGAGGCGGAGGGAGATAAATATAATCTCCAACAATTACAATTAAAAAACAATAATAAAATTAGTAACGACTGGTCACGTGAGCAGAACTCGGTGGGAGATAGGCCTGCGCGTAGAAATACACAGCAAAAGAAGGAAAAAAAAACCCGCACGAAACAGTTTAGAATTTCCGGTTGTCAAAAAACGTAATTACGGTGGTAAATCCAACTAGATATACAAAGCCTTAAAGATTATAATTTATTTACACTGAGTGTGCAAATACATACACAGTATGCGTAGAATGCACGGTGCCGTTTTAAAGTGGGTTTTGCGAGAAATCTAGACAGACCCCGAGTTCTTCTAATTTTCTGTTGTGCGTCCTTAGAAATGCTCTCCAGAGGAACCCTCCCATTGTTCCTTGTACATATATGTATTATGTAGAGACAATTAGGCCATAAGGCTCTTTAATAAACACCTGGCCTTCCAACGTCTGCATAATTGATGTGCATATCTAAACGAGTGCCTGTGTTAAGTCTTGTTTGTAGGCCTATTTGCCGACGACCGGTATACATAATTAGGGCCAGCTCTTACACTAGGCCTACGGTGCTGAGTCCTCATCAGTGTTTGCAAGTGCGCTAACTGCTAAGATACTACTATAGCCTATTATTATACGGGTCTACAATACGTATAATAATCACGTGAAATACATTCCACCCACAAACAACATACAAATATAAATGGACGCGGCAGCGCAAACGAAACAATTTTCATTAAAAATAAATATATGGCTGTGTGTGTGTGTGTGACTTGTGCGAATGAAAAGCTCAGTTTGGCCTTCGCGGAAAAATACATGTAGGCTTATAGGCGGGCACGCCTCCCAATTCTACGGAAATAAGACAGTAATGACACGTTGACTAATAAGTGTTAAAACATTGAGCAACACCGCCGATGCAGCAGACTAAAGTGATGTATACCGATACTGTTATTTTAAAAGATGCGTCATGGGATTCAAAGACAGCCAGCCTACTTTCGTTTTTAATATTAAATAAAAAGGTGGAAGGTAAAAAAGGACTGAACATTTAACAATGCTGTCAAAATCAGCCCTCAAACTACACACGGTTGCTAGAAGTTGAGAACCGAGGTAAAACAGTGCGTCAGCACAACCAATCGCCAATCTCTTAAACTTCCTGGTAAAGTTTATGATTTCTCTCAAAAATCGGTCCGATTTTACGTCATACGACGGCTTTTGAGAAGATTTTCATCCTGAAATTCCTCTCAAAAGCCGTTGTATGACGTAAAATCGGGCCGATTTTTAAGATTAATCGGCCAATGCGAACGGGCTTTAAAATGAGAGTTGATAATCGTAAGCCTGTCTACGTGTATGCGCGAACATAGAATTTATTTTTTGCAAAGTTTGCATGCGCAAAGCTTGCAAAATAAAAAATATGCAATAACACGTGATGAATTCGTAATGAAGTCGAAAATTGACGCTAGCGAATGTTAGTTCGTCGGTTCCATCGCATCAGCAACTGAAAAACATTTTATTAGCTAGTTAAGAGAGCCAATATACACTAGGATGAACCCATCAGCATAAGCTAGACAGAAATCCACTCGAACGCCGGGCCATGCAACGGAAGTTAATTTAGTCAAGAACCGCGCGCCGCACGCTTTTCTTCTTGCCACAATGTTGTACGTACACACACACACACGAGACAACATGCCGGAAGTGCGTGCGCCCCAAAGTTTACCTTTGGCAGGCGAACACATCACGGTTGAGGGCGCCACCCACCGAATCGCTCTCGAGAAGCTTAGATTTGATAATAAATTTCTGCCAAAATGAGGCAATCTATATACAATTAAGAGGCAATTTGAATAGGCCTACGACCCTGCATGTCTAGTCAGACTCTTGCCTGGGAGCTGATTAGAATGCAGGTCGAGAAATTGCACTCATTGCCGCCACAGCTAGTCAAGGCATAATAATCGTGTCTTTCTCGACTATAGGCACACACATCTCGGTTGGCTGATTCCGACCTCCTTAATATGTCTTCTCCATATAATTATACAATATACATGTGCGCTGGTGCTGCTTCAGCCAAGATTTTCACTTTCAAATACGTTTATCTTCTTTTAGAAAAAAACTTTCAAATGTAGAACTTTCTACAGTACCGTAGGTCAAATGATTAATGAGACAATAATAATTTAAAGACATTTTTTACATGAGCGTTAAATATTCAAATATTTTTTGAATTAGCGAGTCTACATCTGTATGAGCGTACTTCTGGCAGTAGCTTTTGAGATGCTTTTTGTTTCTTCCGGAAAAAAAACAATGCCTAATTTTGAACTATAGTACTATCCAAATATCAGCAAGAAGGCTATTTGTACTCGCTTAGTGACGGCAGACTTGTAATAGCTTTTATTTCTGGCTTGACCTTATCATGGAAAGGCACCAACCATGGGAGTTTGTTCTACACCTGCTTGGATCAAAGATGAACTTCAAGTATCCAAAGCTTGTTTGAAACACCGAGTCAACAACTTGCATCGACATATCCACTGTGTTGACCAAATACATTGTAGATGGTACTAGATGAGGATAGACATGCCCTGGTAGAAAAAAAAATACGTCACGAACGAGATAAAGAAAAACTGGGGGGAAAAAAACCATCAATCTCTTTCTTCCTAGAGCAGACATAGCAAGACTTCCTAGCTAGAGATTCCCAAGGAAATTGCGTCCAACTAACTGTCGGTCGGTCGAGAAGGTCAACGTCGAAATTGATGCTCCTGAAACACAAAACCCGACATGCAATTTGGCCAAGAGGAATCCTGCGAACTGAAAATACCAATTCCTGAATTAATTAAGGAACGCAATAGCAACCTCATGCTCGCAGTCTCAAATGTCAACAACAATTTCTTGGGTAGAAATTGATTTGGAAAAACCTTTTACCTTTCACCTCAACATGCAACTAATAAGTGTAACTGGAAGACGAAATAGTAAACGAGTTTTTGATCGATTGTTTTCTCTGACTACAGAATTTAACTGCAGTTAATACGTAACTGTGGTTGTCTATAGAGGAAACGAAATGCAGTTAAGATCTAATACTCAGATAACTGAGTTTGCTCACAATATCACATAGGCGTTGATTAACTTTTGAGACAACATTATACAAAGCCCCATATTCTACTGTAGTCAGCAAATCTGTATAAAATCATAGCCAAACATCAAAAAAGTTTAAATAACACGACATACATGTATACGCAAAAACCCATTTGCTCATTCATACGAGGAAAAACCAATTCCAAAACTTTGGCTATAAAGCCAGTTTATTCAAAAAGGAAACTCATAAAATCAAGACGACCCCGCCCCGCTTGTCTTAATTGGGTTTCATATAATTTCCTACAGCAAGTTATTGTTGTTTTTCATACTCAATGTTATCTCACTAAGAGGTCGCCATGGAGTAGACGAGTCGCAAAGCAGCACCAACCCGAGGGTTCTTTAGAAATTGGACGCAATTCGCATAAATACAGTAGCTAACGCACTTTCAAATAAAAAAAATCCTCAGCTACAACACAGGAAAGAAAACATCGAGATTAGACGGCAAAATTAAATTCCTCGCTCGAGGACGAGACAAGAGGAACTTTGCGTCTCATTGAGTTAGTTTAAAGAAAACAGCAGAGTATCAAGGGGAAACCGATTTCAGGTTAAATTCGACCAAAAAAACAAAAGGAAAGAAGTGATACTTTCATCTAAAAGGCAACCACAAAATATTTTGAATCATGTGATCCTACTTTTCGTCCTTAATTCTATTAAGGAAAAGTAAAATATTGGATACGTACATGGTTCAGCGATTTAGTATTATTATTTAGTGGGCCACTAGGTACAATCCAAGAACCTAATCCTAAATTCTTTTCCCTTTAGAAAATCAAAGCCGAATTGTGGTTCTTAAAATATAAACATGCAATCAAAACTAATAAAAATTAATAAAATGGAATGGTCTTCGTTCATACCTGTTAGATGACTTCCGGTGAATTCGAAGTCGTCGTCCTGATCCCAGTGTTTGAGTGATAAGTTTGTGAGTGGTGTAGCGTTGGCGAATTCCAGATTCGCAAAATGCCAGTCGAGAAGTTGACGATCGCGAGACGACAAATACACATCACTAGAAATAAATAGTGTAAACGCGTGTTAGTTAAGAAGTTAAGAATGAAAAACAAGAATTAACAAATCTTTTATGCAAAATAAATAAAATTAATATAAACTAATTTGTATCATTTCTAGGGAACATGCAGCAAAAACATTCAGAAATTGTGGTGTTGATTTCAAAGTTTCATTTGGTTATTTGTTCATTTTTTAAATTTTAATTTTTCTAATTATTTGTAATTATAAAATCCCATCTTTTGTTGAACCTTGGCGGCGACGCTTCGAGTTCCTGGAGTTTGTCTTCAATCTCCTTCTGTTGTTCAAGAAGTTGATCAAACTCCTTGCAAGCGACGTTCAGATCACGGAGTTTGCTGCGTAGCAAGAACTCCTGCGTTATGTCACGCTGCGGCTGTTTGGTTTCAGACAACTCTTTGTGCTGCTTGTGCAGCTCGGCGATTTTTTCTTTCACGTCCAACATCTAAGAAAAAGAAATTTCAAATTATTATAGTATTCACACAGTGAGTGAACCCTTAAAAATGCGAAATTGTAATTAAGGCGTCCATTAAAAGTATAGTCAGAATCACACGTACTTTATACTGATTGGTCTTCAAGCGCTCTTGCAATTCCAGGATGGATTTCAAATGCTGGATTTGCTTTTCTTTGACGTGTTTGTCTTGCAATCTAGAAGGCAAGGCGTAGGATTAAGTTAATTTCTACGGATGACTTAAAAGGATCATCTTTAATTATTTCGAGACTCACTTTATGACCCATTCGAGAGCCTGGCCCAAGGAGACGGCCTTGTTGTTGACGTAATTGAAGTCGAGATGATGCGACAGGAACGATGTGGCCTCGAGCAGTCGATTGAATTCTCGTTCCACCATTTCGTCCTTTTCCTTGGGCACCGTGTAACCGTTCGATTCGTACAGCGGACACTTCTGACGAATCTTCTGCAGCTCCATGTTGATCTGTTTGCTGAGGACCGTTAACGGATTACCACCGAGACCGGTGACAACCATGGCGCCCAGGTCGGCTATGTAGTTTCCCTTTCGGAAAGTGGCGATGCGACCGCCGACGCGATCTCTCGCCTCGAAAACGACCACTTCCATGCCGAACTGCAGCAACTGCTGAGCGGCAGTCAGACCAGAGATCCCAGCACCGATCACGATTACTCGTCCATGTTTCTTGGCTTTAAAAGAAATCACCCAAACAAAGCAAAACATCAGCCAACTGAATTTCAAAACAACTCAATCTCTTCAAACAACTCTTCAATCAACCAAATGATTTGAAGATAATGAACACAACTTACTTGGATGAGGTTTCAGACGCTTAAAGACACCAAAATTGACGAAGCCGTAACGCTCGAGAAACGAATGAATACGCATCACGAGGGGAACATCACCTAAGAAAATTTTATAAAAAGATTTAATATAAAACCAGCATTCGGGGAATTATGCATAATGTTTCACATTCGTCACGAGTTCATCCGCGCAGATAATTATCCACATCAATCATCAATTGATCTGAATTGACGATTGAGACAGTAAAACCTAACACTGAAACATTCATTAAAAAATAAGAGTATGCTTACTATTGTAAGGTGGTTCGACTTGAGCCAAAGCATTCTCGAATATGAGCTGCTGCTTCGGATTTTCGACCCAGGATTGAAGCTGCAACAAACAAATAAATAATAAAAAAATAGAACATCAAATTAATCATGGACCTAATTCAATGAGACAATCAGTGCATGAAAGCTGATCGTATGACAATTTACAATTACCAGTCGATTTCTGATGTGAACGAAAACCTTCTGTGACTGAGGCGGCCCTTGCGCCACGTCAGGGAAACAGGCCGCCTCTTGCGCGGTCATCTTGTCGAAGGGAAGCCTGCTTTGAAACGCAGCGCCCTCGAGACCAGTAGGATCGTCGTGCTCGCTATCTTCTTCCTCCACGACTTCTGGCACCTTGGTTGGCTGCACAGGAGTAGGATGTGGAGGCGTAGAAGCGGATGTCACCGTTAAAGGAGCTAGAAGAGGCCGATCGCCTTTCGGACGAGTGCTGTCATCTTCCGAAACGTACTCTTCCTCAGACAAGTTGGCCAGTTTCTCGTCCATCTCTTTGTACTCGACCTAAATTGGAGGACAAATTCAAACGTAAATCTTTATAAGAGCGATGCGTACGGGAAGGCCTACTCTCGTAACATTATATGAGCAGCCTATGCTAAATTAAAAGTGCACTCGTTGCATGCGATTTATGTCTATTTGCGTTAAATATTTTATTTTATTGCTTACAATCCTTACATGCACAAACTAGAGGTATTTTTACATACTTGTAGTCTACCCCTATTCTAGTTTGGGTACTAAATAAAAACAAATAAGATTACGTTACTGTACATATAGGCCTAGCGTAAATGAAAAAAATATTTTATTTTATTATCTAGGTACCATATAATAATCATTTAATCAATCAAGCTTGTCACACGGTCACGATTATAGGGTTTATGTCGCGTCGGATTATGCCTGGCAAGCCCAATAGATCAGCGAGATCTTTCATTTCTGAAAGCATTTTCTCAAGCTCTCGCTTATCAATTGAGTGTGCCAGTCATAATGCGACGGGACATAAGCCCGATAAACGTGACCGTGTGGCAAGCCTGATTGTATGCCTTAAGCTTCATAGTTTCAGACGGTTTTCAAATCGCTTGCGAACCGACGTTTTGAATATAACGTCCGTCATGAAAAATCATTCTTACATTTCAGCAGGTGACGGATGTTTTATTCTAAATATAACGTACATATCTACGGAATACGACTACCGGTACCGGTAAAAATGTATATAATTTTATTATTATAAAATTTATTTTCCACGCCGAAAATGAACGTTTTATTGAAAATAAAAAGTCCGTTCATTTGCAATGAGTAAGCACCACGAGAATGCAGCGTCCAATCAATAGGACAGTAGGCCTATAGGCGATTACACGGGAGTTTAATTCCGTAATTAGCTAATTCTAATTCTCAATTCCTGGAATTAGAATATGGATACACGGGAGTTTTGCACAATTCCGTTCTTATTCCAAAAATGCTACGCGATTACAAGCGAGTTGTACAAATAGGCGCGTTCACCCAAGAGATGTGCAAGTGGGGATCGAACCCATGACTCCCAAGTACATCTAGTGAGCAGACTCTCAAGCTGCGCGCGCTCCGCTCCACTGAGCCATTATAACAAGAAATTTGACTGGGTTAATTCCGGAATTAAACTCCCGTATAATCGCCTAGTTACGGACATACTTAACTAAAATAGACGCAGGGTACGTACTAACGGACATATATGCAGTTTATGCACCTCCGTTAATTTAAAGGAATTTGAGTAAAATTCGTCCAGGTTAATTAATGGTTAATATGCTGTGGAGTTAAGGCATACACACCCAGGTGGCGCTCATTACCACGCGCTCACGTTTTGACAGCGCCCTATCTAAAGCCATGTGGCAAATATTGCGCGACTCATTTTCCGTGCCTAAAATAAGAAAAATTCGCATGTCAATTATGGAAAACACCGTCATTAAATTGACTATCAATAGTATTATTGGTCAATACCTTGGGCCGCTTTCTGCGACTCATTCGCCGTCCGTGAGCATCGTCTTTAGCTGCCGCCGACGCGCTTGAACTTGTCGACGGCAAATTATGGTGAACGCCGCCCGCCTCACTTGCCGGTGCAATTTCGCCGGCTGTCGGTGTTGTAGCCGTCGTCGTCGTCGTCGTCGCCGCCGCCGCCGC
This sequence comes from Polyzonium germanicum, assembly GCA_034700265.1. Taxonomy (NCBI): domain Eukaryota; kingdom Metazoa; phylum Arthropoda; class Diplopoda; order Polyzoniida; family Polyzoniidae; genus Polyzonium; species Polyzonium germanicum. Next base: position 9,781 of record JAQIYI010000292.1, read on the forward strand.
TGATCCTCCGCCGCCTTCGTTCTTCGTCGAAACGCCGCCGCTTGAACTCTGCTTCAGATGCATGCCAGTGTTGGACGCCATTTCACGCGCGCAAAAAAACACTAGAAATTCAGAGAGGAGTAAAATATACCGTCGGTTCAAAAATGGAGTCCACCAGCTTGTGCGAACAATCGCGTGCGTTCTTCACGCGTCGCCTTCAACCGTATATGCAAGGACGTTTCTAATTGGCCAGCGTGAATCACGTGATTGAAATCAGCCAATCAGAACGCCCGTTACGAATTAGGCACTTTTCTTTTTTTTAAGTTTAAGGGCACTTCACACACGCTGTATTCATGCGTGGATTGAGTGCCCATTGTTTCTGTTTTCGTTAAAATGGCGACATTTCGAGCAAATAAATCCAAAATCTTAATCAAAACAAACTCTGATGAAATTCTTCATTGACAACTCCTCATGATAATTGCGCGTTTAATGAATATCAACAGATTTGAATCACAGATCTATTTGTTGTGACGACATTGATTGGGGAGGGGAAGAGACCGATATTCGATTTAAATCGGTGACACTTTTGGTATCGATGTATGTGTGACGTCATACAAGGAAGTGACGACATCGTGTGAATTTAGCGCCAAAACACATGTGTTTTTGTTGTTTCTAGCTTTCAGAGTTTCGTTGTCAAAATTTGTTATTTTGAAAGATTTCCGTTTAATTAATTTCATTAGGAATGAAGTGCGTTATTCCCGAAATATCCTGGCACAACCGGGATCCTGTGCTCAGCGTGGATTTTCAGCCGATCGGCAACGGATCAACGACTTTATACCGTCTGGCTACGGGCGGTACAGATGCTCACGTCTTGGTAAACCACGGCCATTTTTGCAGCCATATTCGTTTTATTCGTTTTTATATAATTAACAACTATTAATTTTACTTACATGTACTCGTGCCTCTATGCAGATTTGGCTGGCCAGAATAGACGATAAAAGCGGTGCCAGTTTGGAGTTCGTCTCTGATCTGAAAAGACACAATAGAGCTGTCAATGTGGTTAGGTGGGTCAAAGAATAAATCAATATGTAAATTCAGCCTTAAATTACGGTGTATGCGTGTCATATTATTTCTTTCTTGATTATTTATTTTATTTTATATATTTTTAAGGTTTTCACCTTCTGGTGAACTTTTGGCGTCTGGGGATGATGGTAAAATTTTAATTAGGCCTAATACTTTAAAACAAATAGCATGATACAATTTACTGATACAAGCTTATAACTGTAGGCCTATAAGAAAAAAGTTTAAAAACTTTTTCACCGACAAAACAAAGTTAAAAACATTAAATATAAAGTTGCAAGTTTAAATTGAATTAATCTATCAAAAAAAATTTTAAATAATAAATACCTGGAATGCCACAATACCTAACATCAATTGTCACTACTGAAGAGGCTGCAATTTGGCTTTGGAAGCAACAGGAGAAGGGCAGAGACGTGGGTGACCTGTTCCTGGATGACGACGAGAAAGAAAACAAAGAGAATTGGTCGGCTATTCGCACCTTAAGGTACATGCTAGCTTCATTATATTTTACTATTAAAATTAGGTGCAATGAAATCTAGCCTTTTTTAAATAAGAGAAAAAAATCTATTTCTATTTTATTAGAGGACACATTGAAGACGTTTACGATCTGTGCTGGTCTCCGAACAGCCTTTACCTAGTTTCTGGTTCGGTGGACAACACTGCCATAATATGGGACATAACCAAAGGTTTTTTGTTAGTTCTTCAGTCTGTATACTTTGTACAAATGGGAAAAATAATGGGCGAACAAAACTTACTTTGGTAGGTCGAAGCCTGAGTTTACTGTCCGATCACAAGGGTTTCGTTCAAGGCGTGGCTTGGGATCCGCAGGATCAGTATGTCGCAACGTTGTGTAGTGACCGGTAAGCCTATTTGTAAATCAAATTTACAACAACACTCAAACATGAATTAAACCAAAAACTAGAATATAAACTTACTTTATAATTAAATAACCGGTATTACTTTTTTTTTTTAAGTGTGTGTCGTATCTACAACATTGCAACCAAGAAGATCGTGCACAAAATTTATAAGACTAACCTGTCAACATCAACGGGTAAATCACCGATGGACGAACAGAAAGCGTCCAGGCTGTTCCACGACGACACACTCAAGTCGTTCTTTCGTCGGCTTGTTTTTACGCCCGATGGCGAGCTTCTCATCACGCCCGCTGGCATCGTCGAAGCTGACGATGGATCAGTGCTCAACGTGACTCACGTGTTTTCGCGTCACTCGCTAACAAAGTGAGTCCGTGGTCAATCAATCTCTAGTCACCAGCTACTTACACGTAGTTTCCACCTGAGATATCTTAACAAAATAATAAATACAAAAAGAAGAAATTTAACTAGGCCTACCGTACAGTTATCATGGTTTGAGTGATGGAATTTCTTTTCTATTTTCTGTACCTTGTTTTGTTTATTGTTGTTATTAGGCCGGCCTTTTACCTCCTGAGTAAAGACAAACACACGTTGGCTGTTCGCTGTTGTCCAACACTCTTCAAGCTAAGACCGGTCCAAGGAAAGAACCTGGATTGTGACCTCGGACGATGTCAACCCTGGGAAATACATTCGACAATGTTAAAGTTTGTATTATTCCTTATTCCTTTATTTTAATGATTTAAATCTACCCCGGTATTTTAGTCGTTTAATATTATTATTTTAAAAAAATTAAGACTTCCTTATCGAATGGTATTCGCCATTGCCACGCAGGATTCGGTGCTGTTCTACGACACTCAGCAACCGGCTCCGTTCGCTAAGGTTGCAAACATTCAGTACACGCGGCTCAGCGACTTGTCCTGGTCCGTAATTTACCATATCCATACTTCCCTATCATTCTTGATTGTTCATTTTGGTTATGTTGCTTCCAATTGATCTTTCTCCATTTAGGTCCCGCGACGGCCGCATTTTGATAGTCAGTTCCACTGATGGCTACTGTTCGTTGGTGACGTTCGACGAAAACGAACTGGGCGTCGTGTACAAGGAGGAAACTCCTGCTGAAGTCGTTCCTGTCGTTGACGCAACACCCGAATCGAAATCGGCAGATAAACTGGTAGCCGAATTAGACATTTCACCTGCTGAAAGTGGTTGCAAGAGTCAAAGCACGACAACTACGCCCATCACATCACTCTCCCAGTAACAATGTTTATTTGAATAATATTAATAGAATTTAATCAAAATAATTATTTAATATTAAATTTGATTAAACCTTAATAACATTACTTAAGAGAAACAGGTTGGGTTCATTCACTGACTTTCTTAATTTTTTGTTTTAGGAAAGCGCCGTCTGGACGCAAGCAAGTGTCATTGATCACGTTATTCTCGCCCAAATCTACGAAACTAGCACAGAACGTAAAGTCGACGTCAGTCGACAAATCAGTGGACAAAGATGCAACTAAGCCTACACCTACCGGATCTGATGCGGTGGCGAAATCAATTGTCCGCAACGTCATAACGATCGACGACGACTCGTTGCCTATGGACGTCGACGACGATCAGCCGGAAGCTACTGCAGGGTCTGCAGTTGTGCCCGTCACAGATGACACGGATGCGATTGCAACAGAGACTATGACCAAGATACTATCGATCGTCGATGACTGCTCGTTACCTCGTGACCGCGGTCTGTGCGTTCAAAGTCGAACGGCCGAGCCGGAGCCAATCGGCGATGTGGTCGCTTCCACCATTGCCGACATACTCGAAACGGTCGGTGCCTCGACCTTCCTACCTCCGATTGGTGTCATCCATTCGTCTTCGAAACCGTCGTGTTCGTCTCCGGACGTTGGACCGAGCATGGTTGCAGTTAACATCTCACCCACTGTCCGGCAACCTAGAAGAGTTCAACTTGTTACCCTGTCTACAACACCAAAGACCAAAAAATAAGCAAATTATTTCGCACAGTCTGGTGCTCTATGCTAATTGACTTAGTTCCGACTATAAATGGAAACTGCGGTTATATATTTAACTGAACTTTCTAGTTGGAACAAAGTGTAAGCGGATTACCTTACTATAATCTTCCCTGAAGGATAGGGACAGACAAAACAGACAATAATTATTTTAAAAATTGAAATAAATATTGCCTGAAATGAACGAACCTTGTCGTATTTAAACCTAGATTAAGTAAAATTATTAAAATGGTCCCTTTTTTCGTGTAAGTATTGGCCTACATAATTTTATATATAAAGGTGTTGGCATTACATTTATAAATACATGTGATTTGTAAGCCACAACATGCAACACTATACAATATGCGTTAATTAATTGTGCAACGAAGAACAGTTCAACGTGAAAATAAATTGAGTGAACATTTGTTGATTAAGACAAGAGTGAAACGAAACTGTTGCATTACTTGCATATAAATTAAAAGTTTTGAAAATGACTAGTTTGTCCACTTTTTTAAAATAAAAGTACGGCACTATAACGATGTTTTCGCGTTCGTAGAAAACACGTTTAGATATTTTTTTACGTTTTACCACACTTCACACAATAATTAAGACCTATTTAATTATCATTAGGTCGAATTTAGGCATTGGCATATTCAATTAAATTACTTTTTTGTTTCGAGCTGAATTTTTCTAAGGAAATTTATGTTTCAACAAGTCTTTTTAACTTTCTGAAACTAACAAAAATGTTTTGCACTTGAATATACAAGTATGAGTGAGTACGGCAAACTTAGTATCCGAGTGACAAGTAACAATTATTTTGGTAGGCCTATACCTCCTTCCCTATACCGCCTTCCCTCCCCGCCCAATTACAACTATCTCCTGAATATTACCCCAAAACTTACAGATTTTAAATATAAAAAGTAAACAGATGAGAGCTACAAGTTACACAAGATTAATAATAAAAATTGGATTTAAAAAAATGTAACCTGATAAATATGGCGTCTTGAACTGAAATTCCAAATTCAGTTGAAAATTCTGATTCAATAATTTTATGATGATTCATGAGATCTCGGTGACGACGTTCAAATGAACAAGAGGCACTAAAAATGAGACCTGTAATATAAAAAATAATAAAAACCGACCACGTAGGAAACTTCTGGGACGTCTTCTGACGATCGACCCAATACAAGATAGGCCTTAAGTAAAAGTTCCAAAGATCATTTTTTTCTTCTTTTTGAGAATTATCATACCGAGCATGTAAGCCTAATAGCGGTAGGCCTACTCCAACTGTAGAATTATGAGCGTCACAATCAAGTCCAAAAAAAAAGCCATTTTACCTAGGTAATGATTCAATATATCGCAGTAGGGCCTAGGCCAGCAGGCACTCATCTGTGTTTTTTTTTGTCATCTGGAGGTCATCGGTCAGCTCGAAGTCTCCGAGGTGTTATTTGAGGCGTTGTGTGACGTTGGCCAAGGCGACGGCAAATGCCTGAACTGCCGTGAAAGGGTACTGGAAATCCAACGTATACGCGTTTCCGTCGATTCGACCGAACTGCATCACCTTTTTTGTTATGAAACATAATTTTCTAGAATGATGTTATCTGTTTAGGCCTACCAGAAGCATATAAAATTAATAGCATTTTACCTGTTTCCCTCGAAATTCAATCTGAAAGTTCTTGGCAGACTCTTGAGTAACTCTGCCCCCAAAGTCCAATTGGTACACCTGGCTATTCTCGTTCCACAAGGGAGCCTTGTTGTGCATCAGAAACTCCCTTCTTTGAGGACGTTTGACTGGACTCGCGTTCACAGAGTTCCGATCCGAGTGTCGCTGGCGTTCTTTTTTTAACTGTGAATATGTGTTTACAAAAAGTAAAATACTTGTAAATGCCAACCAAATTAAAATCAAATTAATTTGCCTTTTGCTGGATGTGCGCTTTCTGAAAACTCTCCAGGTCCTTGTAGTTGTTTGAGTTGCAGGACATTTCGTCGCCACTGCACGTAGTGATCTCGTCATCGGAACTCTCGACCACTTTACCGCGCCACGAGCGGCGAGACAGAAGCGGGCTGTTGAGAAGATATTTCCGACGAAGAGAACTTTTTGGCGTCCGATTATTGTTGTTGTTTATGCTTCTGATCGACCGCGATGGTGATCCCGGCGGAGTGTTCGACGCCATCGACGCACTCTGGTCGTGGATGAGTGGTGACGAGGGCCGAGTAGTCTTTAATGTCATGCTTGATGACGATGACGACGACGAAGAAGATGAAGAGGACGACGAGGAGGACGACGTTGAAGATGTTGATGTTGATGAAGATGTAGATGACGATGATGACGATGACAGTGGCGATTTCTTTGGATGAGACTGGTCGTTAAGGGAACTACAGAAGCGACGTTCTCGTGGACGAGGGGACGAAGGCGGTACGGAAGGTACGTAGACGATCGCATCCAGAGGAGCAGGAGGAGGAACAGGCACGGCGCGGCTTCTACATGTGACAATTATTAATGATGAAATCAGAATTAAGTGATTTTTCATTTTTTACCGCTCTAAGTAATATATTCAAAAAACTTGATCCTCGAGACCTGAGTCAAAAAATCCTCAATGACACAAGTCTAGAATTAAACGATAAAACCCGACGAAATGCTTACCCAAGACTGCTGCACACGGCACCACCTTTGACAGGACTAGAGAAATTATTAATCGGATGACCGGAGTCTACAGAAATCGCCGATCGATCCGAATCTAAGCTGCGACTTTTCCCGCACTGCGTCAGCTTGGGTCGTCGGTGATGTAGCACTTGAGGATGTCGCATCAACGACGACGACGATCTGTTGTGATCCTGCGACAAGACGAGGCGTCTCTTGATCTCTCTTAAGGAGCCAACTCTGACCACGGCGCTAGCCGCGGATCCGACAACGTCGACTGCGGAATTCAAGTGTCCGACGCTGTGGCTGCGACCGCACCTGCTCAATAGCCTCGATTGAGGCAAGACGGCCGCGGAACGTCCGTTGCATCGTTCCAGGGCTTCTTCGTCTTCGTCGATGTACTTCAAGTCGCAGGCCTTTTCGGCCCACCGAGGTACGAGTGCCGTAGCCGAGGACGTCGACCTTTGACTGGCCGGAGGCGAGGTCGACGACGACGACTGCTGACCTAAAGTCGCATTGATGGCCAGATTTTGAGTAGCGTTCAATCGAATCGATCGAGAATCGACGCGAGACATACGACCAGAATTGGCCGTGATCGAGCAGGACGTCAATCCGCTAGTCAGCGAGATGCGGCTCGGACTGGACACTAGTTGAGCGACGGTACTTGTGGTTGGCGCCACGCAGATGACGTTCGCGGACGGCTCGATGTTAATCGAAGTCCTCTTTATCGGTCCACCGCCACTGGACGACGATGCCGAACTCGACGTATCGCGGGCCGCGTAGCAACGACTTTCGCGTTCGATTAGACTGAGCAATTCTGGACAGGTGGTAAAGTCCACGTATGGAAATTCGTCCGCTTCGAGGGAAGCGTTCGTCGTCGACAGTCTCTCGATGGCCAACGTGGAAGTCGCGGATTCGTTGACCTCCACCGTAGTCGACCTCGACGACGACGTTGATGTTGCGGCCGTCACATTCAGAAGATGCAGTTTCTCGTTGGTGGACGACGACGAAATTCGAAGAGATGCTGTCGCTGCGCACGATATTGGATGCGGAATTGTGTGGTGTGGCCCTATGCCGTTCGTGATTCGCTTTTTGGGCGTCATCGGAGCAATTGGAGCTTCCAGGTGCAGATGACTTTGATCCGTTTTGAAATCCTTACTCGACACTAAAAATTGCATAAAAATTTATAATTAGAAATTAAAATATACGGTGCTTACAAATATTTAAAATTAAAATTACACTGTGGAATATAAATTTTGCTTTTTTTATGCAAATATCACATGTTCATTTAGTTGACGTAACCGCACCTTGAAACTCGTCCTCGTCCTCAGAAAACATATTTGGATTGAAAGTCGAATCACTAGATTCGAGCATCATGTCGTCACGAAGTTCAGCGATCAGCAAAGTCATCTGTCTGGGCTGCAGATGCAAAAGACTCGTCTTATAAGTTACCTGACCCAGGTTAGCTGGCAGAAATGAAGCCACGCCGTGCATCTTGAACTTTGTTCCCCAGATGTTTGACGTAACTTCCACCAGACGAGCACTCTTTGATCACAAACAAACAAATATTTTTCTTACGTATAGAGTTTTCTGATTTAAATATTATACGGAATACAGCATTCCTGCACGCACTTCCGGTAACATGTCAATGTAGGCGAGGTTTTCGACGAGCCGGAGTTCGAGCTCCAGTTGCTCTCGAATGAGACGTTTGAGCGCCTTCCGTCGCCTCTGTAACCGAGGAGACGCACAACCCTCGTCGTACTCGCTGTCCGAAAGGTCTGACAGTCCGCCGTTGTAATTGTGATGACCGTTGAGGGCGCTTGCCGGTCCCAATTTCACGATTCCACTGTCGGTGCTCGAGTCACTTCCGCTCGGCGAATCTTCACGTTCATCAAAAATTAAAAATATCAAATTTACTCATTCGTTATGAAACTAGAAAAGAAAAATAGTAAATACTTGCCGGACACTTGAGGATCATAGATGATGAACTCAGGTCTTATTTTACTGCTTCGTTTCCCTTTGAGAAGCGGGACAAGGCCGCCGAAATATTCGAGGTAGAGTGTGTAGCAGGTGCCGCTGGTCAAGTTCAGATCGTCGTCGTGCCGAATCATGGTGCAGTGGTAGCGAATGGAGCCAGAAGGCGGACGGCTCACGAAGCCGCGCAGATTTTGTGGCTCCGGAAAGCAATTCTAAAATAGAAAACAATAAGTTTAAATAAAAAAATAATTAATTGGTTAAATCCGTGAATTACATGCAATTTCTATGAAATAATCCAATTAACATCAATGATTTCAAACATCTATTAAGAAGGTTATTAGAAATTCATAATTAACAATAAAATATACTGACCTTAATGGTCTGAGAGAAAAGTCCGGTGACAAGACTTTTCAGGCGCTTGGGTAAGGGTACGTGAGACGTTTGATCTTCGTTCTGTAGATGGTCGTAGACGGCCAGTCGACTTAAGAGTTGAAGCGAAGCCACCTTTCGAGTGACCCAACCGACATGAACGAGGGGTCCAGTGGCCACGAACAGACGCTTGTCGTTATGTCCCCATGTTAACGCCGTTACGGGATGCTATATGTTTTTTGGCCCACGCAGAAATTAAAAATTAAGAATGTGACAACGTTACAGGACGGGTATACAATTGTATAACTATATAAAAATAAGCATTTAACCTGGCAACGAGGAATGGACTTTGTGTAACGGAGGAAGCCAGTGACCATGTAAAACTGAACAACGTTGGTATAATCTCCTCCAGACTCAGAAGGCTCAGACGTGCTTCCGGCAACGGCCAGAATGTCGCCAGCATTAGTCCACTCCATTTTAGCGCCTATGAAAACAAATCCATTATTAATTAAGGAAATAAAACAAAACAAAAACGTTGTTAAAAAAATGTAGTTCTTTCTACTTTAAAATGGCTGTCTAAGTGTCTAATACAAATGGTCAAATGGGTTAAAATTACCTTTGAGACTCGTGAGTATCACGACCGGCGAAACGTCGTCGTAGTTTTTCATCACGTACACCAACCCATTCTTGAAGGAGACGGCCAACACTGCGGGACGATCCGCAGCTGAAAGAGAAAACACTGGGGATACAAAACACACTCAGTCTGAGTGCACAACCAACGAAGAGTTCTAAAAAAAAAATAGCCCGTTTCTTGTAGAAAAATTAAGTTTATCATGAATTAAACTAATTGAAGCAATTATTTATTTTTAATTATTACATTTTAAACGATTGTTGTCTAATAATTAATTTTTCTAGTGGAGACGAGCCAATGTGAATCAAATGTGGATCTTAAATTTCTATTTATTGAATAAATAACTTTGTACCTCTGGATGATTTGCTGGTGTCGCTAGCGTCGTCATCGTCTCCTTCTTCCATCTTGAATTTCTCGCAGGACCAAGCCATAGAAGATATTTCGACGTCCTCCAAGATGGAAACCTGAGCGACCATTCCACCGTGAACGTCCATCACGATTATTTGTCCGGTAGTTGTAGCGAAAAATACCTGTAATTTAAGGTAAATTTTCAGTACAAAAGTATGAAAGAATGAATTTCTTTTATGAATTGATTACTTGCTTTAGGTTTTTTATATACCTGTTGGTCGTCGGGAGTCCAGATGCCACAGGTGATTGTTCCCTCCAGATTGAGCATTGACGACCAGTATCTCTGTCCGGCTACCGAACCGACCAGAACGAAGCCGTCTTCATAACAAATCAAAGCCATCCGACCATCGTGGCTCCACGAAAAATCTGTAACCTTAATTTAAAAAAAAACAAAGATCATTTATTCAATTGTTGAATACTAGGCTGCCGCTAGTCATCTAGATGAAACATATTCAGTATTAATTATTTTTCTAAACCATTAACTATCACAATGATTCACGTGTATGATTACACTGTACTATTATTAGGCCTACTTGATATTTATTAATTTCAAAATATGCCAAAGTAATAATTTATTTAGGCATTTTAATAAAATTTCTAATTAAGTTAACATCACATACCAGAGTGTTCCTGTCGTTTATCAATTCGATGGACCATCGACCTTCGTACTTGATCCACACGAAAATGATGCCACTGCTGTCACAGGATGCCAGCTTCTGATATGGCTCGTTCCACTTCACTAGAAAGACCTACAAGAGTATACAAACACAAACGGATTAATCAAATCATTATTCAGAATGCTTGAAGCATTATTGGGAATATTCCTAGATGCATTTATAGTCACATATTTTTATTATTTTTCACAAACCGGAAATACATGTTTGAGAGAGCCTACATGAAGATTTCTATCTCTGATAAATACTGTAGACCTACAGATGTACTTTAAGAGGCTACTTGTGTCAACGACCGAAGATAAAAGAAAAACATTGTCTAGATTTGATGGAGGGTCTTCTAGAAAGCAACTTTCCATTTTTTTGTTTCTAAACGAATTCATGAGGATCGAGGAGATTGAAGGGAATGGCGAGAATTAGAACGAAACAGTGATGAGGGATTTCGTTAAATAAACAGGAATAATCAAGGGGCCACTGAAGAAGAAGAATAAGAAAAAATAGGGTGGGTATTGGGTAAGCTGAGAGGGGAATGTAGAGATCAAGATCACAATTTAGTCAGTGGAGACATTAAACAGGGATACTGGTCCAATTTCTAATTCATTACATTCAATACGTACGGGGGGGGAGGGTATATAATGTGAGGGGAGGTGGGGAAAGATCCTCTCTGGGTGCTGATGGCCAATCCAGAGTCAGAAAATAGAAACGAAAAAAAAAAGCTAGGGTATGGTGGATACATCACAAGGGTTAAACAGCTTGTCCACCCCTAACTTTGGTGCCTAGGCTCAGAGAAAATTGGGATAAAAGGGGGTAAGAGATGAGGATCGGGGTGCGACGAAAGAAGATGCATGGGAATTGGGATATAGAATTTGAGCCAACAGAAATTATGGTCATCCATCAGGCACAATGCACTTTTAGACATTACGATACATGAAAATAATGGGGTTTGAGGGGGCGGAGTAATGGGGTGCTTGCGATGGTTGCTCCCTAGGGCTGGCTAGGATTAAATGCACATACGAGTTTCAAACTCCTGCTCTCTTCTCCTGCCCCATTGGATCAAATGCCTTTTAAGTTTAGCTGAACGCATTTGCATAAATGCCTTCAAATACAAAATAGACTTCTGCTTCCCTATATACTTATACGAGCATAACAGCAGACCATTTTATGCCCAATTAACTACAGGTAGAGAGAAAACAGACTGTCGAAAAAAACCGCTTTGGTTTTTCAAATATAAACACCAGGGATGACACACCTTAAGCTGGATTGCACACGACCAATTCACCACGTTTATGGGGCAAACCTTGTATTTTTTTCTTAAATTTAAAACATCGTTAAACGGAATTTTAACATGAAATAAAACCAAGGATTTCGGTAAGTTGGTACAGCATGCGCACAGGCCAAAGCATCATGATCATTTTTCAATGATTTTTATAGGTGGGCTTTTACAGTTTTTTTACGTTATTTACGTTTTTACCGCACCATAATTAACTTTTTTTAGGTGAAAAATATCCAAATTTCATTTTTTACATTTACCCATCCCCGAGTGTGAACAAGCTTTATCATCTAAGTCTGCGCTGTCCTCAAATCGAATTTCCCTAATTCAATCGCATGGATATATATATATATTTGGTAGTAAT